>JAGKTI010000028.1:228101-245973 GCA_018397915.1 Birgus latro | reverse complement strand
AGAGAGAGAGAGAGAGAGAGAGAGAGAGAGAGAGAGAGAGAGAGGCGAAGAGAAGAGAAGAGGAGAGGAGAGGAGAGGAGAGGAGAGGGAAGGGAAGGCAAGAGGAGGGAGAAGAAGAGAGAAAAGAAGAGAAAAAAGGAGAAAATAGAAGAGACGGGGAGGGAGGGAGGGAGGGAGGCCATGATCAGAGACAATTTGTTCAAGTGTCTGCTGAGCTTCAATACTGGAATTACTTGTACAGTACATGTTTTTGGTCGGTAAAAATAAAAGGCTCTGCATTGACAAAAACTCATTATACACTTGTACAGAGGCACTGGAGGTATCCACAGGAAGCTGGTCCATAATCACCACCAAGCATTATGGAGGCAGATGGTACATCTCAGTGCAGTCACACAGAAGACAGGGTGATCATGAATTCCACCATGCAGCAAAGAAACCCCACCAGGTTAAGATGTATGACTGCATACAAAGGCAGTTGCATCCCTCCACCCAGGACTGATTTTCAAACGATGTGAGGTGGAAAAGGAAATGTCCTGTATATTTTTCTCAGATGGATAACATGACTGAATAATTTTATGTCATCATCACTGTAATCATTGCCATTATTCTGAATTTTCCTTCCTAACAATGGAGTAAGGAAGGATCCCAAAACAAGAAAAGCAAAATTATGAATGTAGATTTTCAATGGACTTCCCAGCGAGACATCCCTCACAAATATTCAAGCCCCTGAAATCCTGGCTACACCTCACAAGCCTAACCATATGTACACATTATTTTATATTTTTCTTTATGAACGAGTCACATATACCATGCAGTCACTCTGCTGCCTACCAAGTAAAAATGGAGGTGTCATTCTCATCATGTGCTTCTCTGAACTTACATGTACTCTGTCCAACCAACTCAATCCCAGCAAATCTCTGACACTTCATAAAAAATTTCACATCTTAAACACTCATTTACCATATCCATTCACCTTCTTGGCCTACCACACCTTCAAACCTTCAAGCATACTCACATGTACTGTAACAATTTTTCCATCTACATCAGTTCTACTGATATACCCATACCATCTAAGCACTCTTACGTATGTATGTATGAGGTGCTACCCAAAAGTTCCTGAGATTTGACTAAAGAAGGGAAAAAACTTACGTCAAGTCCTAATCACCACCGTCCCCTTCAAAGTAGTTTCCTTGGGCATGAAGACACCGATTCCAGAGCTTACTCATGATCAAAGTTCGTTCTGGAAGTCCTTGAGCATCAGCTTGTTCAGAACCTTCTGCAGTTATCTCGTGGATCCCCTCAGTGTGTCAAATCAAACTCCTTTCAGCTGGATATTCATTTTCGGAAAGAGGAAAAAACACAGGGGGCCAAATCTGGTGAATATGCGGGTGGGGGACAACCGACATACTATTTTATGCCAAAAACTGCTGAACAACATGGACTCTGTGTGCAAGTGCACTGTCATGGTGAAGCACCCATTCGTTTGCACGCCAATTGTCCGGATATTTTTGCCTCACGCTGCCAGACAAAACGCATTGACAAGTTCCACATGATAGGCTAACAAAGTCACAAACATCGTGGATTCCCCTCCTGCAATCTTTTGGGAAGGTTGAATGAACTTTAACCACACTAACAGGAGTTGAACTGGTGAAACGGCAACTGGGATGTGTATCATTATCTGTTGATGTTCTTCCATTTTTTAAAAGCTTAAACTAGTCGAAGGTTTGTGTAACCCCCAAAGCACTGGCACCAACTGCTTGGTTTAACATTTTATGAGTTTCTGCCACATTCCTCCCGAGTTTTACACAAAACTTGATGCACACACATTGCTCTTTCACATCCTCCATTTTTGAGATCATAAAATTTGCAAAATAACCCAAACACAATGATAAAAAACACCCACATGCAGCGAATGGATCCACCCTGCACAACGTCACTTGACACACTAACAAACAAAGGGTATATGCACTGCCACCTAGAATTCACACGCCATATGATGAGCGGTTTTTGTCCTGCTTTCAAATTTCGGGAACTTTTAGATAGAACCTCTTATGCAAGTGGCCGGCTTACATCCGTTCAACACATTCTCCTCAAATTCCTTACCAATTCCATTTCCACTGTTCTCTTTTGACTGTTCACATTCATGCCATATCATAGTCTCACACTAATACATTAATTTTAGCCTTATACATTTAAAGAACTCCTCTTACATCCTATTACTTAGGCCTTCTATATATCAGCCACCTCTCTTCCCTGTGCCGTTACTTTCACACCTTTGGCACAGTTATCTATCCTTCACATTACTGCAGTAAGATGCTTAATCTCGCTTCACCAATTCAGGTTTCTCTCCATTTACTAAAACATCTGACTGACAGTCCCCTTCTCTCTCAACAACAATAATTTTATTCTTAACCACAATAATTCCTTTCAAACCATACCACTCTACAAATCATTACTCAGATGAAATGCTTTCCTGAATGCTTATGCCCAACCTATACTCCTGTGGGTTTTTAAGGGCAGAAATGAAAGTAAGAACCAAGCCTGGTTGCAAGCATCTAGGGAGAGGAAAAAAAAAAAAAAGTGATGGTCAAATAACCCCAAGCTGATAAACAGGTCTCGAAAGCCTTGCAACATAATTTAAAATGTGCTCAGGTAGGTCATCATCATGTATGTGGAATGAGGAGCAGCCTATATCCAAAACTTTAGGCATGTAAGGCAAGCGACATGTTTTAACAACTCCACGAACTGCTTATCAAGTTTGTCAGTACTAAGGGCACAGGATGTGGATACTAAAATCTGAGACAGCCAGAGTGGTATTATGAGTAACATTTAGCCTCAAAAATGATGCAGTCCCTACTACTTTAAGGAAAACTCTGGTGCTCAATAGCAGAAGGTAAATGGTGGTCCTGGTACTCCAGCTGACAGGCAGGGCATAACCCTCTTGCTGGGGTTCTTGCAGTGAGCATCAGAAATTATGGACCTCTGTGTTGGCAAGTGATGCAAGGAGGTACACTTGGGTAGGCTGAGATGACCTGATAATAGCTCTGTAAAGCCACTTGACTGATAAAGTGCCCACTCATGTCTAGATGTTCTTTGTCCCTGGGAAGTAGGCCACCCAGAAATGGATGTCAAACTTTGCTACTATTAACAAAATCAATGAGAAGTACATCTGATCTGTGTGTTCTTTGACAATAAATACAAAACACTGTGACCTTGGAGTTCATCTAGAACCTAAGAGAGCAGCCCTTGAGCAACAGGTCATATCAGTGCAGGAATATTAGGGCTACTTGAAGCTCTTTGGTATACATGTGTGAAAGAGATGAATAATGACGTGTACAATGACACAAATCTGTATTTCCATCAAATATCTCTTTCCATGATAATCTTGAAGTTCTGTCTCTTGGAGGCATATGACGCCTATCAGTATCTCTCTAGGTGAAGGCATTACACACACATTAGTTATTAATCAGAGTGGGGTAAAGCTAAAGAAGTAATGAGCACTGGGAAATCATACCAAGTGTGATTTTGCAAATTATTCAGAGATAAGAGTGATTTGCAGTGATATACTGAATGTAGATTATACTGGTACTGAGTCTGTGGTAAGTTTTAGATTAGGAGAATAAGGGTCTGATACTTTTTCTCACTTTTCTCAAACACTGCCCCCAGCACCTCCTCCCAGACTTCGGAGTGTAAGAGATGATTTTTTGCTTAGTTTGTGGTAAGTGGTTATTGAGAAAATGATGATAATCAGTGCAGAATGCAAGCTAAAGTTTTCCTTTGTCAGTAAGAAGGGCATTACTCACTGAAATGTTCTGTTTGTGTCATCTGGGAGAAGTGTGTTTGAGTTTATATTTCTCTTCAATTTACTTTCACTGGGGTTTTCATTATGTGCCTGACATGCAAAACTGACTGAAATACAGAGAACACAGTCTCTGGCACTGGTGCCTCGTGTGTGTGTGTGTGTGCAGAAAACCAACCACTGTTCAACCTATCTGTCAGGAAAGGAAAGTCCAACTTGGGAAGACTCCAATGTCCAGGCATCTCCCAAAACACTACAGTATATCCTACCATGCCTTCATATAATGTATCACTGATGGAGGAACGGTTGGAGATCATCCCAATCTCTGGACGAGGCTCTGTTTTCTGAGAAAGTAAGTCACCTGCATTGTAGCATGCCCAGAAGGATGCCTGCCACCACAAAGCAAGTGCACCTATGAAAGCTTCCCACACCTGATGAATAGTGGTACTTGAAGTGGACATCCTCAAAAGGCTATGGAGGCAGCATTTTCTATTATCTGGTGGCAGAGTAAGTGAAACAAATACAGTAATCTCTCAACTATCCGTCTTCACAATAACTGGCCCAATGCAATATCCGGCACTTTAGGTCAGCTCTATTAAAACAATATCTGGCGAAATTAGGCAATATCCGGCTCAGAAACAGGAAGCAGTTGGCAGTACTATGCATTTTTCGGCAGCGACGTGTATCATCCAGCTCAGACACAGGACCCAATCGGCTTGCAGGCAGATCCCGCAACATGCCAGCCTATCACAATGTGTTGCAAGAGCAGCCCACTTGGCATGCCAAGCCTACTGTCACTCTCTCACTCTCTCCCATGGATGCCGTATAGTGAGGACATATCTGTGCGTTGTGCATTTGTGACCCACGAAGTGGCTGCTGGGGCTAGTTATGTTTAGCATGATGCAATTACTGTCTGGGGATGGAACATGGCTGAACATCAGAGCTCTAAAAGTTCTGCTCACTTCAAAGAGCAGATGAATATCAACAACCCCAGAGGAAGAACTAATGCCTGTGTGGTGTAGTAACCAGCTGGTTACTTCCTCAGGTGCCTCCTAAAGGAGACAGTGTAAAGTGAAAAAACAGGTTTTTACGAACACAAAAATCCAATTTACTGGTTGGAAGAGAATTTTGATTCACCAGATTCACTAGGCCCTACAAAAGAGATCACTATAGCCTATTTCATGGGAGAAAAGAAATTGCCGTTCGGCAACTCTCTTCCAAACTGTCTGATTTCGTGCAGTCTTGTGAGTAGCTAAATAATATACATTGATGTTACAGACTATGTGTGTGTGGATGAAAGGATGAGAAGATGTATAATGGATGCAAGAGTATATAGAGGTTGGGGGAGTGGACTTTCTGACCACCACTTGGTGGTGGCCAGAATCAGAATCCAAACAAGATGGAGGAAGAGAAGAAGGGAAAGACAGGAGGAAGTATTTCTTACAAGGAGGGTAGAAAAGTTACAAGAGGATGGAATAAAGGCTGAATATAGAAGGGAAGCGGAGGAGCGACTGGGTAAATATAGATTGGAGCAGATGGGGGACGTGGAGGGTGTGTGCAAGGTATTCACAGAAGAAATCTGTGCAGCATGTGAGATGGTGTGTGGGGTGAAGAGAAGACGAAAGGGGGTTCAGGGAACAGCATGGTGGACTGAAGAGGTGAGAGAGGCTGTGACACAAAAGAAGAAAGCATATAATGAGTGGATGAGGAACAGGGGCAACGAAGAAGCTGAGAGACGGACGAGAGAGTTATATGTAGTGAGGAGGAGAGAGGTGAAAAGATTAGTAAGAGAGAGTAAGAAGAGAGTGGATGAGGAATTTGGAAGGAATTTGAGTGCAAAGTGGAGGGAATGTAAGAAAATGTTCTGGAAGGTGGTAAAGAGAGCGAGACAGGGTGCCAACTAAGTCAGTGGGGGTGTGAAAGATAAAAATGGTAGATTACTAGTGGAGATGAGAGAAAAAGTAAACAGATGGAAAGAACACTTTAATGAACTTTTGAACATAGAGAATGAAAGTAATGCAAGTATAAGTGGCTGGGGAATGGCAGGGAGAAGGAAGGTTGTGAGAAGAGAGGAAGAAATCACCAGGATGGAAGTGGTGAAAGCAATGAAGAAAGTTAAAATGGGGAAAGCCCCAGGAATTGATGGAGTGTGTGGTGAAATGCTGAAGCATGGGGGAGAGATAGTAATAGAATGGATGTGGAAGGTGTGCAGACTGGCGTGGGAGGAGGGTAGAGTCCCGGAGGATTGGAAGTCAGGTATAATTATTCCTCTGTACAAAGGAAAAGGGGAAAAAGCAGTGTGTGGTAATCATAGGGGCATTTGCCTTCTCAGTGTAATAGGAAAAATATATGGTAGGATACTTATTGACAGAGTTAGGGAAATTACTGAGGAATTAGTTGGAGAAGAACAAGGAGGTTTTAGGAAGGGGAGAGGTTGTGTAGACCAGATATTCATTCTTAGATCCTTAGTGGAAAAGTTTCTAGAGAAGGGCAAGAAGTTGTATGCAGCCTTCATAGATCTGGAGAAAGCATATGACAGGGTGGATAGACAAGGTTTGTGGAAGGTATTAAGAATATATGGAGTGGATGGGAAGTTGTTGAAGGCAGTGAAGAGTATGTATGAGGGTGCTAAGGCTGCAGTGCTTGTGGATGGCAAACTGAGTGAATCTTTCCATTTGAAGGTTGGATTGAAACAAGGATGTGTCATGTCTCCATGGTTATTCAATCTGTACATGGATGGGGTTATAAAAGAGATACAAGGTTGGGCAGTGGATGTTGGAGCGGCCCTAGTGAGAGAGGGCAGTGTTTGGAAACTCCCTGTACTGTTGTTTGCAGATGATACTGTGTTGTTGAGTGGAGACGAAGGGGAGCTGCAAGGCTTGGTAGATGAGTTTGGGAGAGTGTGTAAGAAACGGAATCTAAAGGTGAATGTGGGGAAGAGTAAAGTGATGGTCTTCGAGAGAAGTGAAGCCAGCAGTGAGTGTACAGTGAGATTGGATGGGAAGGAAATGGAGAATGTGAGTGAATTTAAGTACTTGGGCAGTGTGATGAGTAAGGATGGTAGTCTGGAGGGTGAAGTGCTCGAAAGGGTACAGCAGGGAAGGAAGGTTGCTGGTTCGTTGAAAGCAGTGATAAGAAACAGGGAGGTGAACATGGAAGTGAAAAAGTTGTTACATGACAGTATTGTGATACCAACTCTGACATATGGAAGTGAAGCTTGGACCCTGTTGGAAGGACAGAAGTCAAGAGTGAGAGCAGTGGAAATGAGTTATTTGAGAGGTGCATGTGGAGTCACATGGAGAGACAGACTAACAAATGACGAAGTGAAGGAGCGTTGTGGTGTGGTTGAGGACGTGATGGGAAGCGTTAGGAGAAACACGTTAAGGTGGTTTGGGCATGTGGAGAGGATGGAGAGTGAAAGATTGACGAGGAGAGTGTATGTGAGTGAGGTGGAGGGGGCAAGAGGGAGGGGGAGGCCGAGGATGAGATGGAGGGATGGAGTGGAGAGGTATATGAGAGAGGGGGGTGTGAGTTGGGAGCGTGGTAGTGAAATGGCAGGGGACAGAGTGACATGGAGGTGATTTGTTTGTGGCCACCCCGTTAGGGATTGAGGCATCTGGCGATAGATAGACAGATAGATAGATAGATAGATGTTACAGACAGCAGTCTTTTGAAAAACAATAGAATAATATATATTTACCTTTTTTAAACACAAACATAGATGTACAGTAATATAAGTGATAGCAGTCAGCTGATGAAATAAACAAAAGCTAAGAATGCACATTTAAATTTCATGGGGCGCCTCACAGTTGTCATGTGCATATGAAGTAGTGCTGAACATCTGACTTATTAAATACGTAATGACACAGACGTCTCCCAGTATCATGTTATTGCATAATACATTAAAAAAGGGTAGACATAACCTTTTATAGTATTTTTTAATAATTACTGAGAATGAAATGATGACGTAGATGATTATAATTATGTTGGTGCTACGGAGTTCCTCAGATGAAATATTGAAGTGGAAAATGTGTCAACCTGACGGACTCAACGATGCTCGCACATGACCACACCTACAGTAGGCCTATGCTCCCTACAACCTCGCAAACTGTAGGTAATGATATTATATGCTTCATCCATGCTTACTGTAAGCTTGATATTTTAGACAGTTCTTACCATCACGTATATTATTTAGCTACTCGCAAGAATGCACGAAATTGGACAGTTTGGAAGAGGGTTAAGAAACGGCAACTTCTTTTCTCCCGTGAAATAGGCTATACCTCCTTATACTGAACTAAGTGCAGCTGCTCACAGGCAGTGCCACAGTGAGTAGCACAAAAAGAACTACAAGTACAGAACAGTACTTCCATACAAGATGGGTGTAGGATTTGCATCAGTGACTCCTTTTTTAAATATGTAGTCACTAACAATCTTGAGGAAGATTCTCATACTTCAAGAGGCATTAGAACTAGAGATAAGAAGAAATGAAACCATCCCTTAGCTCTCTAACCCTTGGATGAATCATCACATAACCATTTCTAACAACTATGTGGTGACATTACGGAAAGGGGCTTGACACCTCTCCCTAACACTGCCTCCAAATTAACTTGCTAAATGTGAAAAATGGGTTCTTGACTTAGCAAAAGATTTTATTAACTTAAAATTTACAAAGACACACAGATAAGCAGGCAGTAATGCAAGCCAAGAAGAAAAATCAATCATCATCATCATCCAGACCATTTTTCCCATCCTAGGGCAGGGTGAGGAGCAGTAACGTCCAGACAGCCTAAGTTTGCCCAGTTCAATGGGTCATGCTTCCATTCACTCATCATTCAAGCCCATGGAATCCTGGCTCCATCAGACAGACCAAAAAAAATTTCACCACATTCTGTAGCTTCACATATACCTATCTGATAAAGTCAGGCCGAACGCTGTCACGTTAAAAAGGGGTGCCAAATCCCTAGTTATGCACTTCTCCACATAAAATTCATCCAGCCAGCTTGGTCTCTTGTCAGTCCCTTGGCCTCATCAACTTCCATACATCTCTTCCTCACACACTCATCCACGATATCCCTTTTTGGTGTACTTCGCCTCCTCCCTCCTTCAAATTCACTCAAATATACCTTTTTCACCACTTTATTGTAATCCATCACTCCGCAAGACCAAACCATCTCCATACACTCTCTTCAATTCTGGTGTCCACAGACTTCCTCACTCTGCATCTTTCACAAATCACATTATTCCATATCCTATCCACTCTCTGTACTCCACATACATTACTCAGCAGTCCCATCTTCACTGCTCTTACTCTCGACTTTTCATCTTCATGTCACACCATAGTCTCACATCCATACATCAAGGTTGACACTAACACTCCTTCACGTAGGCCTCGTGCACCTGCAACACTCAAGCCTCTGTTTTTTATCAAGGCCTTCATAGCACCAGCTTCTTTCCTTGTGTCACTCTACTTTCCACTTCTTTTGCACATTTTCCTCTCTTTTCTATCACTGTACCTACGTATTTAAACTCCCTCACCAATTCCAGTCTCTCTCCATTCACTGTAACATCACACTGGGAGTCACATTCTCTCAAGAAGACAAATACTGTATACAGAGAAAGAACAAAACTGCCATTTTCTTTCCATACGAAGGCAAGAGAATGCTTTCTTTGTACTACACTATTCTCTTTGTAAGAATATGATAAACTGCATTGTTAGAAAAATTCTATAATATTATATGAAACAAACTGCAGCATGAACATTTTTGCATTTCTAATGTAGTTTGTATACAAGTTCTTCATTCACAGCAACAGCTAATGTATTATACAACCTAAATATAAATAAAATAAAATAAATATAAGCTGAAAGCGGAGTGAAAGAATTTGAGTTGTACACATTTAGTAGCTGACACTTTTCTCCCTTGGAATGGATTACCAGGAATGCATGGGAAAGGTGGGCAGGATGTCTGCCCTGCCATGAGGAAAGGAGGTTGGAATTAATCTTACTTGCATATCAGGTGGTCCTCATTATATGTCAGGGACATCAACTTGCACACATTTAATGGTGTAAATCAGGGAAGCTGATACAGCAGCTTCATAAGCACATACACTGTGAAACTTACAAGTGGCAATATTTCTGTAATGTACTGTGGAATTTACAGCAAAAAAAGAAAAAAGAAGATGACATCCAACAAGGACTTGCTGCTGTCACACAAGCTGCTCTATATTCTATGTAAGGATGCTAAAAACAATGAAGTACTCCCTTAAACTATACAGGATTACATTCTGGAGACATGGTGGAACCTTTGAAAAACCATCCTAATGGGAAAATATCTGTTCATTTCTGAAGTCTTTCAAAATGTAATGTAGTTTCCCACAGATGTCACTTATGGTCAGGAAAGGTAGAATACACTGCCTTTTTTTTTTTCTTCCTCTACCTCTTGTGTATACAGTAAACCCTCTTTACAACGAACCTCCTCTTACTGGTACTGACTTTCAGCTTTAATGAGCTTCTGACTCCTTAACTCAACTGAACACTCTTCTCATATGGCAAATAACATTCAGTATACATTGAAGTTCAATAACTAACCAACCTACAGCTTCTGTCTAGCTCTGCCTGGCACTGTGTAAGCACTTCCACCACTGATTTTTCACTTTACTTTTTCCTTTTTTTAAAGTACAGTACTGTTACTGTATTATCACCAACTGAAACAGTTTGTTATGTTTTGTATATACTGTGTGTATACCTAGTTGTACAGTGCCATTCTGTATCTAACAAACTAGGATAATTATATAACAAACCTAGGTTTATATATCTTGGTGACTATTGAACATCAGAATTAATGAATTTTCATATTTAAAGTCATGCGGTTCCTCCCCACAATTAGTTTTATAAAGAGGATCTACTGTATTAATGCACTCAGTCCTATAGTTCTTTACTAATTTATTCTGGCTACCTAATAGTGATTTTATTCAGTTTTGAGCAGACCTCTTGTTTAGAGGTACATGATGACAGTATAGTATCTAATCTCTCCAGTTCCAAAGGTCTCTCCAAAGTTGAATTAAACTGACTGGTAATAGCAAGAAAAAAAAAAACATAATCAGACTTTAGATACAGAAAATAACAAATTAGACCTGAGCTTGCCTGATAAGTACGATGACAAAAATTCTGTAATTATGAGCAACGACTTTTCAATATTAACAAAATAAAGCAGAAAACAAGATTGCTTTTGTGGTAGAGTCAAGCAGTTTGTGTCAAACTCCATTTGTATGATGAGGTGTCGACTGACTGCTTTGGTAATAAACCACATTCACTGTAACACTTATGTGTCACTCACTGACCTTATCTCACACACACACACACACACACAGGTTGTCGACAGAGATGGAGCTCCATGTGGATCGTGGGGAACTGTTATCAGCGCTGAAAGGAAGAACAGCCTATTATGATTATAAGAATGAGTGCGTGACTGGTGGTCCCATGGGATAGTAAAAAAAAAAAAAAAAAAAAAAACAGGTTTCGGTCATAAAAAGAGTACAGTACTAGACACTGTGGAAACAAAAAGTTTTTGTATGGTTGCATCATGGCGGAGAAGGAATGTTCATTGTTTACATCTGGAGAGAAATTTTCGGGCTTCTCTGATGAAGATATGGGTAGTGGAAGTACTAAACTCAACTAAAAAAGTGTAGCAGGAGTGAAGAGAGCGGCAGAGAGGAATGTCCAGAAGTTGAAAAAGGTAGGGTCAGTAATTAGAGCATTATAGGAGCAGACCTTAGAGCAGGAGAAAGAGATCAAAGTACTCCAAAGTTACAAAAAGTTTGTATATGCAGTGATGAACAAGAAAGAGAGGTTACAGAATTAAATGCGAGTAATGAATCTGCCTCAAATGAAATAAAACAGCTCAAGACGGAAAACAAGAGGTTGGAAGAATAAAGAGACAGGATGTAAAGTAAATTAGATGAGTATCAATCAAAATCAAGGATGCAAGATGAGAAATTAAGGAAATAAAGGAGCAACACATGGGGTGGAAGAAAATCCAAGAGGAAAGAAATATAAATTTGAAAGAGATTATAGAACAACAAAGCAAGGAAAAGGTAGAGAAAGAAGTGGTTACGGTACTAAGAAGTAGAGAATCTTTAGTCAGGGATGTAGCAGATAAGAAAAAATGTGCGATCATAGGAGTAAAAGAAAAATGTATGACAGTAAGATCAGAAAGGGAAAGAAAAGAGCTGAGTAAGGTTAGACAGATAGTATCAGTAGTTATGGAGGGTAACAACGAAGCTCAAGAAGAGACTGAAGAAGTGTTTAGGTTAGGAAAGTACGAGGAAGGAGGGGCGAGGCCGATGGATATGAAATCAACAGAACATGGAAATTATCAGAGAAAGAGGGATTCAAGAATGTTTGGATAAGGAGAGATGCAAATGAGGAAGAAGGAGCTAAGATATGGAAGTTAGCAAAGGAAGCAAAGGCAAAAAATGAACAGAGAACAGAGGAAGAGAAGACAATGTTCTATTGGAGAGATATGGATCAGAAAATGAGGAAATTGTACTGATGCAGAGAGGGTGAGAAGAAGGAATAAAAAACAACAGAAAAAGTTTGAATGTGGCATATACTAATGTTGATGGCTTAATACTGGCAAGGTTAGAAATCAACGATTTCTAGAGGGTACATGTACTAGAGGGTACATGTACTATGTGTTTTATATAGACCAAGTTAAGGGAGGATACTGATATCCATATGGGAGATTGTAAATACAAACTGTGGAGAAGAGACAAAAAGGAAAAAATGGGAGAAGGAATGATGACAGCAGTGAAGAACAACATTAAATGTGGATACTGTGGAAATGGGAGATGGTAAGGCTGAATTGATAAATATCAAATTAGAGACTGGAGAGAATGGCAAGAGAGACATGGCAGTAGTATATGTTCCCCCTAAGACAAGGGCAAGGAATGACGATAAATATCAGATGTTGTCACACATGGTTAGTTATCAACAGAAAGTGACTGAGAAAAGCAACAACATAATTCTGATGGGCAATTTTAATTGTAAAGAGGTGAACTTGGAGGAATGGAACTCAGCAGGCAGTGAAGATTCGTGGGGCACTATACTGTTGAATATAGCAATGAATAATGTAATGACCCAGTGCTTCAAAGAAGAGACAAGATTCAGAGGTGATGGCATGCCAGTAAGATCAGACTTACTGCTAACCCAAGAACCTGACATAATTGAATCTATGAAATATCTGTGTACGATAGGAAAAAGTGATCATGCGGTCATTGAGTTCCAGATGATAAAAGAGAATGTGGTGCCAAGAGATGAGCATTATAGGCAGGGAAGGTATAACTTTGGGAAAGCAAACTTTACAGGATTGAGGATATACAAGAATAAGAGGAGAGGAAGAAAGGAACTTTGAAAAAGGTATAATTGACAAATGCAAGGAAGAACCCAGTGTTTTACAGATCAGTCAATGGAAAATTGAAACAAAAGGAAGGAATCACTAAACTGAAAGTAGAAGGAGAGATCTATGAAGATGCAGAAAGGCAAGCTGAAATAATGAACAAATGTTTTCAATCAGCTTTCAATAAAGAAAGGGATTTTGTGGAGAGGGAGGGAGTGACTAAAAATTTAGTGATAAAAGATATAAAAGTGGAAGTGCAGGAAATGTATAAATTATTGGAAACTCAAGATGTAAGAAAAGCTTCAGGACTGGACAGAATCTCTAATTGGGTACTGAAGGAATGCAGAGAACAACTGGCGGATAAGATTCACGGTTTAATGGTGTGTTCCCCGGAAGAGGGGGAAAGTGCATTGGGAATGGAAGAGGGCCAATGTGGTACCAATTTATAAGGAAGGAAACAAGGAAGAACCCCTGAATTATAGACAAGTGGCCCTGCGAGAGAATCCTGAAAGACAGATGGATAAAATATCTGGAGAAGATGAACATTTTGGCTGAAAGTCAGTTTGGATTCAGAAGTGGAAGGTCATATGTTCCCAATCTGTTGAGCTTTTACTCAAGAGTGATTGATGTCCTACAGGAGAGAGACAGTTAGGAGGATTGTGTGTATTTAGATTTGGAGAAAGCCTTGACAAGGAACCCCACAAGTGACTAATGTGGAAACTGGAGCACATAGGAGGACAGAAGGGAAACCTTCTGGAGTGGATGAGACTTTTTGAGAGACAGACAAATGAGGACAGTAGTAAAGGACAAGATGTCTGGATGGAGGGAAGCAACAAGTGGAGTCCCACAGGGCTCGGTGTTACCCCCAGTAATGTTCCTGATTTACGTAAACAATATGGTAGATGGAATGAACAGTTATGCAAGTCTGTTTGCTGATGATGCAAAGATCTTGAGGAAAGTAGAAATTGAGGAGGACTGTAAAATGCTCCAGAAGGACATGGATGGGATTCATGATTGGAGCCAGATGTGGGAAATGAAATTCAACGCAAAAAAATGCAAAATATTGGAAATGGGTAAAAGTACCAAGAGGCCATCACTGAATTATTTGATGGGTAATGAACCAATCACAAAAGCGAGAGAAGAGAAGGATTTGGGAGTGCTGGTCCAGGATAGTTTGTCACCTGAAAAACATATTAAAAGGACAGTTAGAGAGACATATAAACTCTTGACGAACATATGAGTAGCATTTCATTACATGGATGAGGAGATGAGGAGAAAATTGATAGTGGCCATTATCCACCCCAGGTTGGAATATGCAGCAGTAGTGTGGTCCCCACACAAAAAGAAAAATATAAACAAGATTGAAAGAATACAAAGAACAGCAACCAAAATGGTCCCTAGCCTGGAAGATCTGTCATACAGAGAGAGGCTGGAAAAGCTGGATCTGCCTTCCTTAGATGAAAGGAGAGAGAGGGGTGACATGATTGCAGTGTTCAGGGCCATGATGGGAGTAGATAAAACTGACAGAAAAGATATGTCTGTATGGGATAGGAGAGGAACAAGAGGACATGGAATGAAATTCAAAAAGCCAAATTGCTTGAAGGATATCAAGAAATGTAGTTTTCTATATAGATACACTGACCTGTGGAATAGTCTGGACAAAGAGATCATCCAGGCTAAAAACTTAAACAAGTTCAAAGCAAAATTTGACATTGAGAAACAGAGAAGGGACCCCACGAGAGTAGCTCATTTCCTGTATATCACAACTAGGTAAATACACACACACACACACACACACACATACACACACAAAAGCACTCTTGCTAGAACACACTCACTTGATGTAGTGCTGCCTACTTCTTCCTTAGCCTTTATCATTCTTTTTCTGTGCCTGCCCTCCTCTCTTCCTATTTTTCCTATCTTTCCTGTCACTTCTTATTGCTTTTCTTTCTTTTACAGGTGGCTTTACATTGAGTGACAAGTCAAATGGTTTCCTGTAAGCCAAGAAACCATTTACAACGCTGGGTGGTAACCATATAACCAAACCATACGTGCTCCCTACGTGTCAACAAGTGGGTTGGTGGAGGGTTAGTGCCCCTCCCTGTAAAACAAATAACTCAAAGTCAAATGGCCACCCCTTACGGGATTATGGCGTCTGGCAATAGACAGATAGATAGATAGACCATCACAACTTGTTCAACAAGACAAAGCCAATCATGAGTTACTTAGTTCTCTTTAACAGGAAATGAGATAAATACACTTGTGGTGGATCAAGTAAAAATAAAAGTTTTTTGATGGTGGTCAAAAGTTTCCATGGTAACATAAACACAAGAGGTACTTTCCATGATGAGTTGTTCACACTATTTATGAAGTGATAAGTAATATTTTTTTATTTTATGCAATACAAATACTTTGCCAACTTCTTTCATCTTCCTGACTTTTTCATATTTTCTTTCATGCTTTTTTTCAAAACAATGACTGCTTCCTGATGTTATTGTGCATGTGTCCTTAAATTATTCACATGCATTTGATATTATGGTTACAATTTCAATAACAATGTTCTTGGGCTTTGCATACAATATATAGTGTCATTTGTGTGAGCACTGTACAGTTCACATACAGTGTGATTATCACATTTTATGGTAGAGTGGACAGAAAAATGGGCAACAGTTCAAAAGGGAGTGAGACCGATCACAGGCTGGGGAGGGAAATTTCTTGACCTGAATTCATTCAAACGGTTGTTACTTGATTTCTACAGACCCACTGATGTCATAAAAACACCACTGCCAACACCATCATTGCCCTGAACGACACAGCCTTAGCATAACTCCAGCAAGGTAGGTAAGTATAAGCTATAAAGCACTGACATGCAAAGATGTGCAACATGTAGGAGGCTTGTTGGACCTTAGGGAATGGACTATCTACTCTAGGCCCAGTCAGAAACACATAATAAACAAAAATAAACAAACTAGTAAATATATTAAATAAACAGAACTAGAAACTTGGTAAGTTCATGCAAAGGAGTAGAGCTCCTATCTTTATCTGGTTAACAGTTTATCTCGACCTGTTACTTACTAACATGGCAGATGAATGAGTGTACAGTTAGTCCTCACTTAAAGTCTAAGATGTGTACTGGTGAAATGCTATCGTGAATTCATTTAAACCTTGCAATTGGAGCCTACATGACCTTCCATTCTTGCAGCTGACTGACTATCATTATAAGGAGAATTCAGGTACAGTAATAGATTTTGAATTCAGGTACAGTAATAGATTTTTTTCTTTTTTTTAACTGAAGATGAAGAGGAAGGAAAAATAAATCAAATAAAAAAAATGATCCATACACCAGATTACAGGTGTCCTCTATTCATAAAAAAATCTGTAACAGTCAGACTTGAACTGTTGGAGGTTGAAGTATGGGGGGAAACCATTCTGAGGAAGTGAGCTCCAATGAGATGCAGTTCAGGGTATAAAAGAATTTTGACAGGCACAAGTTCCACAATATGGCAATGTGACAGCCCAATCATGAGCACAACCAGATGCCTGTGTAGCACGGGGGAAAGCAAGGAGAGGTGGCACAATGGATGTTCATCTGAGCATTTGCCATAAAAGTATCTGTAAATCAATGCAAGGGAGGCAACATTCCTTCTTACCTGCAGGGGAGGTAGTTCATTTGTAATTGCAGGGTTATTAGTAATTCTTACAGGCTTGGTCTGATGGATAGCTTAAGATAATGCCATTCCCATATTTATACTCTGTGGGTGAAATTAATATCAACAGGTGAGTGTTAATCACAAAGGACTATCGAATCTGGGAGAGTTACAAGCAGCATGTGAAACACAGTAGTGTAGTATACCAAATTTCAGAAAGAGACATGGGCAAATTTTAAATTTAATACTGATGATCCTGTTCATCCATAGATTCCTGGGTTTATGATGTCATCATTTCGACAAGTTGCCAGAGTTTCCACACCACATTTTAATCATGATATTTCTCTGGTGTTTTTACGTGCAATGCATTATTCTGTTAACAAAAGACCGAAAGTTAACATCCAGTCATTTCAATCTCAAGAGGATAGTGCGGTAGTGTTGTGTAACAGTCATAAATGCCGGTGGTCATTTTAAAAAAGGCATGACCAAGAGGGAGTTTATCTGACAGTCATAATTTAGATTTAAGTCAGCAGTAATATACACTGTAACTGATTTATCATTTATACAACAAATTCAGTTTGATAACTAAAATGGGCAAATATGAAACTGGCTTGCAGAAGTGTAAAGTGGGGAAACAATGAAGACTTCGATACCGCTGCTACAAATACAAATCCATTACAAAAAAATATCAACGTGAAAATGGCTAATATAATTATCAAGGAGACTAGATGATTAAAAAAAGTCCACTGTTCTTACCATTCCAGAATACTAGGCTATAAGGATAAACTGTCCAAGTCATAACTGAGCAAGAAATTGGTGCGAAAGCAGACTTCATCCATCATTTATAATCCTGTCTTCTGTCGCTGTTATTATATAATTGAGCGAGAAATTGGTGGGAAAGCAGACTTCATCCATCATTTACAATCCTATTTTCTGTCACTGTTTTTATAAATAACCATCTGCAGTCAGTTAATATGCTGTTCAAATATAAGAAAGAGAGAGAGAGAGAGAGAGAGAGAGAGAGAGAGATT
>JAGKTI010000028.1:136219-228003 GCA_018397915.1 Birgus latro | reverse complement strand
AGAGAGAGAGAGAGAGAGAGAGAGAGAGAGAGAGAGAGAGAGAGAGAGAGAGGATCATTAATGGATTCACCTCTCATTTATGACTGTTATACAACACTACTACACCATCCTTTTGTGGCTGAAACAACTGCATATTAGTCTACAGTCTTTGCTAACAGGACAATGCATTATGCATAAAAACACCAGGGAAGCATTGTGATTTATAAACAGTGCAGAAACTCTGACATTCACTCAGCATGATGAAGTCATAAACCTAGAAATCTGTAGATGAGCAGGATTGTTAGTACTGAATTTAAAATTTGCCAGTGTCTCTCCGAAATCTTTTATATTGTACTACTGTGTTTCACATGCTGCTTGTTACTTTCCCAGACTGGGTAAGCATACCGGGAAGTAAGTAAAATTTCCCTATGAATATTAATTACAGCCATAGAGTATAAAGATGGAAATGGAACATGACAGGGTTTCTATTACCCAAGTTCTTCTCATAATGATACCCAATCAGCTGAAAAAAATAGAAACTCAGGAAGACTACAAATGCAAGGTTCAAATAAATCCACAAAAATTTTAATGAAATTACATTATGAGAGACATGCTTTTGGCTAATGATTTAGGCACTAAAGACATATAAAAAAAGAACATTAATTTCTGACTTCAAAACTACTCAACAGATAAGGGAAAAGCAAGTGTTAATTCATAAACAACTTACTGCACCTATGAAAACTTTAAATAAGGAAAAACCAGTACACTGACTACTGTACAAAATTCCAATACAGAAGTATTTCTGTTAATTCATATTCTTCACTCAAGAATGAAAATGCAATTACACTCAATCCTTGAGTATTGCATGGATGAGTAACACGCTTTTGTTCTGTCATGCTCAGCATAATGCAACAGGTCATAATCAACTTGCAGAAAAACTTCAGCTCAAGCGAGAGGTCAGCTGATCCGGTGACAAAATATGAAAGTCGCACATGGTGACATCACCTGCCAGACTCACTATAATTGGCCGGCTTACATCCGGGTACAGTACCCATCCTGGGCACACTTAAGGCCATATGATTAGATGAAAATTTATGGGTTTCAAATTTTAGAGGGCAAAATGGAACAAAAAATGTATGCTAACCTGAAAAAAATAACTCGCTCATCCATGTGTTCTCGTAAGTTAGCATTAAGTTCCACCTTCTTCATTCGATTTCACGCTTTCTAACACATTTCAAACTGACTGACTGAGCATATGGCTATCAGTCCTTTCTCACATCTCACAGAGTTCTGCCCCACATTCATGTGGGTTTTGCAATTTTAGGATACAAAGTGGAACAAATATGTTTGCTAATCAGAAAATTAAACGACTTTCATCCACGTGCGTTCAGTTCCACATTCTTTGTTCGATTTCACGCTTCCCAACACACTTCAGATTGACTGAGCATACAGCTATCAGTCCTTTTTTGTAACTCACAGAGTTCTGACCCCACACTCATATGGGTTTTGCAATTTTTGGAGATGAAATAGATCAAAAATGTTTGCTAATCAGAAAAAAAATTACTCTTTCATCCATGTGTTCTTATAAGTTGGCATTCAGTTTCACATTCTTTGTTCGATTTTGCGCTTCCCAACATATTTTGGACTGACTGAGCATACTTGTACCAGTCCCTTCTCACACCAGAGTTCTACCCAACACTCATCTGGGTTGTGCAGTTTTAGAAGATGAATTGTAACAAAAATGTCTGCTAATCAGAAAGAAAATTACTCTTTCATCTACATGTTCTCATAACTTAGCATTCAGTTCCACAATCTTCGTTCAATTTCGCACTTCCAAAAAAATTTCAGACCAGCTGGGCATATGGCTACCAGTCCTTTCCTGCAACACACTGAGTGCTACCCACACTGTGCAGGATGATTTTTTGTATGTGTGTTTGGGTGTTGAGCGAGGACACTGACTCTTAGTCGTATTGTGTGATCAGCCCCAGCCACCCAGAAAGTGGTACAACTTCGCATATGCCCAGAAGTATGAGATTGTAAAGGAGATGGAGCAGGAAAAGAGGCAGGTAGAAATTATGCCCAGAAGTATGAGGTAGTAAAGGAGTTAGAGCACAAATGACACAGGAAGAAATCATGCCCTCAGAGGTATGAGATAGTAAAGGAGTTACAGCAGGGAAAGAGGCAAGTAGAAATTATGCCCAGAAGTATGATAGTAATGGAGTTAGAGAAAGAGGCAGGTAGAAATGGCAAAATAAGCATGGCATGAATGAAGGCACCATCAGAATGATGTGGAAGGACCGGGAGAAGTTAAAGAATATCGTGCGTGGGAACCCTGATGATGGAAACCAGGCAGAACTGAAAGTTTGTAATGTTGATCTGAAGCTGACTGAGAAACTCATAGGGCGTTATGTGGAGTGTCAGAGAAAGAACAACCCGCATCCTTAGGCAAATTATACGGGTTTCACAGTTTTAGGGGACGAAATGGAATGAAAATGTTTGCTAATCAGAAAAAAATTACTCTTTCATCCCTGTGTTCTCGCAAGTCACACATTCTTCATTCAATTTTGCACCTCCCAACACATTTCAGACTGACTGAGCATACAGCTAGTTGTCCCTAGCAAAGGCTGCATAATACAAAAGAAGGTAAACCTATATGACAACAATAATACTGTGAGGGGGGGGGATAGGAGAGTGCCAGGAAGCAATGAGTCAAAAACACAAGGGTACCCAGCCCAACTTTTGTTTCTGTTAATAATGTTTTTAATACCATTCATGTTCTTAATTACTTCTTAATTACAACAGTTGTATCTCTTTCAGTGTTTTACCTAATGGTGGGTATAAGTGGGGGGTAATTTATGTGGGGTAGGGTGGTTAGAAGGGGTAAAAGTGAAAGTTTGGGAATGTCGCCAGAACACAATGTACTGTTATACTGTACATGCAAACATACTGCCTGAGTGACACGAGATTGAGCAGTATGGTTCTTGTCCAATCCCTACTGTTGGCGTTACTCGATGATTGAGTGTACAATATTGTACTGTACATGCAATATAATTAAAAATTAATTTTCATACATCCTATAAGACACTACTGGTATGTCACCCTATGTACAGTAAACCTCTTTACTACAATGACATACAGCTTATTCTTGCTAATGCCACCTAAAGATTTTGTTCAACTTCGGAAAGACCACTCACACTGAAAGGATTAATGAAAGCTACATTCAACCATTCCTGTTTGATATGTCTCTCCAGTCCTGAATAAGATTGTCTGGACGCTGCAAAAAACAAAACATACTGTCATCATAGTACAAAGGGTACAAGTAATTTGTATGAAAGGTTAGTTCCTTATTTACATTTGCTTTATAGCAAGCCAGAAACAGACTTGAACGTCAATACTAGAATAAAGGGGTCATATGGAATGATGAAGGTTATATATAAAAACATTCTGATGTAACACTGCAGCAGCAACTAAGAAAAAAACTATATATGGAAAGTCAACTCACAGCAAATACTAAGGCTCCTACTCTACATGGAAACCCTTTTCAGGCTGGGTACACCTTTCTATATTATATTCTGGCTGAGACTGAATTATTATTTTCCCATTTGGCAAGATGCCCCTGAGCTGTATGGAGTTAAAATTAATCTAGCCTCATTAGTGCTGGTACATTATGTCTATTTTATTCTAGTCATGCTAAAGTCAACTACAGCATTTTTATTTAATTTTATTAAGATGTAAGTAAGCTATAGGGGTTATGGAATGAACATATGCCCATGAAACTTTAAGATTTATCACTGCTATTTTATTCCATTAAAAAAAA
Source organism: Birgus latro (assembly GCA_018397915.1). Classification (NCBI taxonomy): domain Eukaryota; kingdom Metazoa; phylum Arthropoda; class Malacostraca; order Decapoda; family Coenobitidae; genus Birgus; species Birgus latro. The sequence goes on along the minus strand of JAGKTI010000028.1, from coordinate 224,207 downwards.
AAAAAAGATAAACTGGCATGCCATGAATAGCCTTTCAAAAAAAAAAAAAAACCATACTTTTGGTCCTACTTAGTGATGATAGTACTTATATTAGTCTTATCTGACCCTACAACATCACACTGTAACCTTATTTTTAACCTCTCTTAAATATTCCAGAACCAACCATGGAAACTTGTGAACGACCAGACAGTGTGCGTCTGACAGGGCGGCGGACATATGAGGAGCGGCGGGAGGTGGCATCACTCTCTGACAGCCGAGCTAGTTTAGCCTCCTCTGCCGCTTCAACTATGTCTGTCTTCAGGGCCGAACTCAGCAGCTGGGACAGGGGTTTGGTGTGTTAGTTCATTAGTTACAGCGAAAGACTGCTAGATAGTGTTATTCTACAGGGTTATGGTAAAAAGCAGGGATCTCACCAAAAAATGAAATAGAGGTGTTGTACTACTGTGCCATGTTCATGGTTAGAGGTACAGCAAGTACATGCAAAGTGTTCAGAAAAGATCTCTATTACTCTACTGATTTGTTTCCTAATCATAATACAGATACAGCTAAGAACTGGGAACTACCAGAGGAATCTTAAAGACATACAGTAATGACTGCTTGGAGGTAAAAAATGTCAACATGAGCAGATCCTTGAATGAACTGAATGTCAAGGTGACATTCAGCCTCCAATCACAAACATCCCACAACAGGTTGGTCAATCTTTTGCAACAACTGCCACAATTTGTCTTCAGTATCTGTAATGTCAATGGCAATAATGGAGCACAGCAACTCATCTTAACAAACCTCCAAAGATAAACATCTAAAGGAGTTTGGTCTGATGATTTCAGAGCACAGCGTAAAGGACTTTCACAGACAACCTGTACAACTGTACTGTACTAATCTGATAATAAAGTACTGCAAATTCTTGACTTAACACACTTATTACCAACAGATCAAGTAAAATAATAAGGCTTTTGAAGAGATAATCTCTATACAGTACAGTATTACCTATGTTCACTATTTTTTTGGTGAACCCACCGGGGTGGCCAAATTTAGCATATGTCCCTAAATGTAGTCTTTGTTCATTCACTCACTAAGCCACTACCTTTTTAAAGGCTGAAATTTGGCAAGTGCAGCTACAGAGTTTTATAAGCATCACACTTGTAGGGCTGTGCTGTGGGGTAGTGAATATTGGTGGATTGTCTGGTGTGTGTTTGGGGTATGTGTGAGATGTGTTTCTGGGTGTGTCTAGGGAATATAATCAAAGACAAAGGACATCATTTGAGATGTGCAGGGAGGTGGATACAGTTGAGGTGTGTGCAGTTTTTAAAAGTGTCCTTTGTTTTGTTTTAAATTAATTTATCCAGCACCCAAAACACTGATTTACTTAAACTGCCAGTGAGTTATGAAATTTCAAAGGCTTGAATAATGAGTTAATGGATGTATGTCCCTTCTCACTGTGTAGTTTATTGACAGTTTTTGTACAGTCAACTCTCGTATAATGCAGTATCACATAACACGGATTTGTACTTATATGGTCACCTATACTGTGACCAAAAAAATATATACCACGATCACCAACAGATATACCAGGGTGAGTTGTCAGGCATCGGAACTCAGACGGCCTGCTGCAAGTCAAATGTTGCGAGAGATGACATCAGGCGAGGCGAGCACTGTGATAAATCACATGATGTCACATCCATATGTATCCCCAATGGCTGCTGGGGGCATCCTCCATTGTTTTTTGGTGGACCAGCCAACCACATCCTGACAGTGACTACACAGATTGGGGTCTGGGGGCACCAGGGACTGCGAGTGTGGCCAGCTAAGCCAGTCAGGTTAGTGACCCAAACTTTTTTTAATAATGTCTAGGAACCTTTCTTAAGTATTACAGAACACCATAACTGCCAAGCTCATGTTAAATGACTTCACTAATTAGCGAGTTCTTCCTAAAAAAAAGTCAGAAAAATACAGAGAATATGCTGGAGGAATATGAACTGAATTGGTAGTCTTTCTGCTGAAAGTTAAACGTACATTTAGCGCTCACTCTTTTGTTCGTTTTTGTGTGTACAAGTGTGAAAGTATTGATGTAAACAATAATGTACTCCATTAACCCTTTAATAACCCCCAGCACTGAACAATGGATTACAGTATCGGTGTCAGTGATGTTGATTTAGCACCAGCTATAAAAAAATTGTGAACAATTATAGGAAGGGAAAGAAGATCACCGGTATGTTTATACGACCCTACGCTTCCATCCCAAGCAGTCAGGTGGTCACTTAATGTCAGATGTTTTCGCCTATGGCACATGCATGGGACACGTTATGGCACATGCACCATAATTTTATGAATTCTTCCACAAATCATAGCAAATCACAGGATGGGTTTAGGAAGCTAAAAAAAACAAACTGTAGTACTAGGTGTGCCAAACAATTCTCTTCACATCTGTAAGAAAAATAAATTGATTTAGAACTCTAAAAAATCGTTCCAGGGCCAGCTATGGGTGTACGCAAATTTCTGAACCCGTGGTCATTGAGGGGTTAAGCCATTAAACTATACCTACAATTGTTTGTTTCTGGTGCAACTGAAGAAACTTACTCTACATACTCAAAGGTGGATTTCGTTTCTCATTTCCCAACTGTAGGTTAGGTTAGGTTTGGTTAAATTACTAGGTATAGGTTATGTTTTGTTAAATTAATAGGTACAGTTAAATTAGGTTAGGTTAGTTTTAGTTAAACACTTAGGTCAGTTCTTTCTGCCATTATGCTGACAAATCAAAGAAGAGTTGTCACAGCCGAACAGCTCAAAACCATAGGGAAACAAATTTAACAAGTTTATTTACGGGTAATGCATTACAGTATCAGTGGTTCATGGGCTACTCAATTACCAGTAATTGTCATTTTCACGAAGGAGTCAAGAATTAGTAAATTTCAAGAATTAACGGGAGGGTTTGGAACGTAACCTTTGCTAATTTGGGGGGTTACTATATTTTTAATAACTTCTGGTGTAAGAGTACCAGAATGGATGTCAGTAGGGTGTTTTTAGGATGGTTTGGGTAGGACTTGGGGAGAAAAGGGCGACTTTAGAAGATGTCTAGTCTAGGTTAGCTCTTTATAATGGAAACATATGGAACACAATGCGGAAACATACAGCGCGGCGTGTTGTCAGTCTGTATTTGGCTAGGTTATTGGAGGGAGGACTGTACTTCAATGCTTTCCTACTCTCATAAAATTTTATGCAGAAAAGACCCAAGACTTATCGCCTGCAAAACTTGTTCTAGACCCTCCCCATCTCATTTATTTGTGGGAAATGGGCTTAGAAACTTCAGATGATGATAAACTATGATGTACAATATAAGAAATAAGCAAGTTGGAAATTTCCTTGCTATATTTGGGATCAACAACACCAGAGTCATTCTGTGTTCTTATAATCCTTTATATTCTATCATACAGAAATGGAAAACCTAACCCACTGACCAGGGAATAAAATTATATGTTACTCATACAACATTTTCAATTACAACACTGACTTTTAAGGATCTAGTGAATAGTTAACAAAGTATCCATATACAAGCCTTGATTAAGCTCCTCTACTAACTAATTGTTCCAACCGAAGTGAAAATCACATCTATGTTAAAAACATCAACTAGCTGCTTAACCCCAGCTGTGTATGGCATTCCGGAAATCCCAATCATTAGACTGCGATGTACATTCCGGAAGAGCTGCATGAAATACTGTGAATCTTTCGGTCAGTTTTCGCGCCTACTGCATGCTCATGCATGATGAATGGGTCACAACTCATCAGTGTGGAGTGTAAATTGTCTGACTATAATGTTATCATGTTTGGTTAGGTATAAATGGGTCAAAACACATGATGAAAACACAGTATCTATTTACTGTTTTTTCCCGCACCACAGACATAGGAAATGATTAGGGCCACCGCATCTCAGGGGTTAATCAATCAATCTATCTATCTGTGGCCAGACATCACAATCCTGTATGGGGTGGCTGCTTATCTTTGAATTAGTTGTGCATGCTCATGCATGATGAATGGGTCACAACTCATCAGTGTGGAGTGTAAATTGTCTGACTATAATGTTATCATGTTTGGTTAGGTATAAGTGGGTCAAAACACATGATGAAAACACAATATCTTTTTACTGTTTTTTACTGCACCACAGACATAGGAAATGATTAGGGCCACCGCATCTGAGGGGTTAATCAATCAATTTATCTATCTGTGGCCTGACATCACAATCCCATAAGGGGTGGCTGCTTATCTTGGAATTAATTGTGTTAAGGGGAGGGGCACTAATCCTCTGCCAACCCACTTGTTGACACAAAGGGAACACGTATGGGTTGGTTACCACCCAGGGTTATCAATGGTTTCCTGGCTTATAGGAAACTATTACACTTGTCACTCAATGTAAAGCCATCCGAAAAGGAAAGACGAGCAACGAAAAGTGGCAGGGAAGGTGGGAGAAATAGGAAGAGAGGAGGGCAGAAACAGAAAAAGAATGATATGGGTGAAGGGAGAAGCAGGCATCAAGTGAGTGGATGATGGTTGCAACAACCTACCACCAATGCTCCTTGGACTATAACTCTCTTACCATTCCAGTACACTCTATTATTACTAAGCATTAATTTGTTGTGAAGAGTATGTATGAAGGAGATACAGGGCTACTGTGCAAGTGGATGGTGAGCTGAGTGAGTTCTCTGATCTGAATGTGGGACTGAAACAGGGTTGTGTGATGTCTCCATGGCTGTTTAATATATACATGGATGAGGTCGTAAAGGAGGTGCAAGGAAGGGCAGTGGATGTAGGGGTGGCTCTAATGAATGAGGGTGAGATGTAGAAGATTCCAGTGTTGTTGTTTGCTGATGGTACAGTATTGTTGAGTGATGATGAATGGGAGTAGCAAAGTTTGGTGAATGAATTTGGGACAGTGTGTAAGAAGAGGAATCTCAAAGTCAACATAAACAAGAGTAAAGTTATGGTGTTTGAGAGGAATGAAGTCACAGAATGCACAGTGAGGTTGGATGGTAAGGATATGGAGAATGTGAGTGCATTCAAGTACTTGGGCAGTGTGATGAGTAAGGATGGAAGTTTTGGGGACGAAATACTTGAAAGGGTACAGTTGTTGGTTCACTGAAAACAGTGATGAGGAATAGGGAGGTGAGTATGGAAGTCAAGAAATCACTGCATGATAGTATCGTGATCCCTACCCTGACGTATGGAAGCGAGGCATGGACCTTGCTAGAGGGTAACAAGTCAAGAGTGACAGCAGTGGAAATGAGTTACTTGATAGGAGCATGTGGAGTGACATGGAGGGACAGGTTGATGAATGAAGAAGTGAAGGAACATTGTGGGGTGGATGTGGATGTGGTTGAGAAGATTAGGAGAAATACACTGAGGTAGTTTGGACATGTGGAGAGAACAGAAAATGAAAGACTGACTAAAACGGTGTATGTAGGTGGGGTGGAGGGGGGAAGAGGGAGGAGAAGACCGAGGATGAGATGGAGGGATGGAGTTGAGAGGTATATCAGGGAGGGGGGAGTGAGCTGGGGGAAGGGTAGGCAAATGGTGGGTGACAGAGCAACCTGGAGGCATTTTGTCTGCAGCCACCCTTTGTGGGATTAGGGCGTCGGGCTATAGATAGATATTTTTACAGTATTTGTTATATTATGTTTGTCTTTTATTCCCTTATCTTGCTGGAAATGGGGAAGAATTAATGGGGGGGGGGGTTGCATCCTTTTATAGCTGACTGTACCTCATTATTCTGTACCATTTATTTCAAACTTTTTTGCATTTTTTTTTTTTTTTTTTAATGCATGGAAGAAGGAACCAAAGGCCACGGGCCTGCATACTGTTCCTTCCAAGAAAAAGCAAAAACAGTACAAAAGAGAGCCAAATTCAAGATCCGTTCAATTCGAGATGCCTGGACACACTGCGTTTGAAAGACTGGAGATCATAGGAAGTAGGAAATACAGGCAGAGGAAGACAGTTCCAGAGTTGACCAGTTGCATAAATAAAAGACTGGGAGTAACGGTTAACTCTTGCATTAGAGAGTTGGACAGAAAAGGGATGAGAGTTTGTTGCTAGATGGGTACTACGTGCCCGTCATAGAGGTGGAAGGATGCAAGCAGACAGTTCAGAGGAACAGTGACCATTGAAGTAGCGATAGAAGAGAGATAAAAATGCAACAGTGCGGCAAAGAGACAAAGGTTGAAGGGAATCAGTAAGAGGAGGAGAGTTAATGAGACGAAAAGCCTTTGACTCCACCCTATTGAGAAGAGCTGCATGTGGAGAGCCTCCCCACACGAGAGTTGTACTCCATACACGGGCGAATAAAACCCGTGTACAAGGTCAACAACTGTGCAGGGGTAAAGAAAGTACGGAATCGGCTTAGCACACCTAATCTCTTGGAAGCAGATTTCACAAGAGATGTAATATGTTCTTTCCAAGACAAATCCCGAGAGAATGAAACCCCGAGCATGTTCAAGGATGATGCAGGACATAACTGTTCATTATTAAACATTAGTGGGAAATCCTGAGGAAGATTTTGTCGGGTTGATATGTGTAAAAACTGAGTTTTTGATGCATTGAAAATAACAAGATTATTTTTACCCCAATCAGAGATACGAGCCAAATCAGACATTAGGTGTGCCATAGCCTCATCCCTTTTTTGTTGAAGTAACTGCTGAGATGGACGTTGCGGGAACCGAATGGAAAGGTGAAGGGTGGAATCATCAGCATATGAGTGGATAGGGTTAGATGTACAGCTTAGAAGGTCATTGATGAATAAAAGGAAGAGAGTAGGTGATAGGACAGAACCCTGAGGAACACCACTGTTGATAGGTCTAGGAGAGGAACGATGGCCGTCTACAACAGCAGCTATAGAACGACCAGAAAGGATGCTAGAGATGAAGGCACAGATAGAAGGATAGAAACTGTAGGAGGGCAGTTTGGAAATTAAAGATTTATGCCAGACGCAATCGAAAGCCTTTGAGATGTCAAGTGCAATGACAAAGCTTTCGCCAAAGTCCCGAAGGGAGGATGACCAAGAGTCTGAAAGGTAGGTGAGAAGATCGCCAGTGGAGCGTCCCTGACGGAACCCATACTGACAATCAGAAAGAAGGTTGTGACAAGAAAGGTGCTTTAAAATTTTTCTGTTAAGAATTGACTTGAAAACTTTTGATACGCAGGATGTTAAAGCAACTGGACGATAGTTAGAGGGTTGGGAATGGTCACCCTTCTTTGGGACTGGCTGAATGAGAGCAAACTTCCAGCAAGAAGGAAAGGTACAAGTTGACAGACAAAGGCGAAAGAGTTTACCTAGGCAGGGTGTAAGCACAGACGCACAGTTTTTGAGGACAACAGGAGGGACTCCATCAGGCCCATATGCCTTTTTAGTATTGAGGCCAGTAATGGCAGAGAACACATCAGCTGAAGAAATTTTAATGTCAGACAATAGGAAGTCAGAGGGGGGGAAGTGATGGAGGAATAGCACCGGAATCGTCTAAGGTGGAATTGGAGGAGAAAGTCTGAGCAAAGAGATCTGCTTTATCAGTAGAAGAAACAGCTACAGAGCCATCAGAGTAGAAAAGAGGAGGGAAGGATGATGAGGTAAAGTTGTTAGAAAGGTTTTTGGCAAGGTGCCAGAAGGAGCGAGAAGAATTCGAGTTGGAGAGTTGGGAACATTTAGCACGGATGAAACTGTTTTGAGCAGAGCGAAGAACAGACTTAGCACGATTCTGGGCAGAAATATATAAAAGGTGTGGTTCAGGGGTGGGTTGGCTCCGGTACCTCTTATAGGCCCTCTCCTTGTTGCGGACAGCATTCATTAGAACAAGCGTGATTAAACCAAGGCTTTCTTGCATTAGTCAGAGGATATGAGAAAGGAATGTATGCTTCCATGCCCGAGAGACAGCTCCCGGCCATGGAAGCAATAATCATTCCATGGAAAATCAAAGAAGTACTGCCTGAGGGCCTCCCAATCAGCAACTCCAAAGTGCCACAGGCGGTGTTTCTTTGGAGGGTCCACAGGCCGTACTGGAGTGATAGGACAGGTTAAGGTAATAAGGTTATGATCGGAGGAGCCCAACGGAGAGAAAAGATGAACAGTGTAAGCAGAAGGATTAGTTGTTAGGAAAAGGTCAAGTATGTTGGGACTCTCTCCAAGGTGGTCAGGGATATGAGTAGGGTGCTGTACAAGCTGCTCTAGGTCATTAAGGATAGAAAAGATGTAGGCTTGTTCACAAGGTGGATCAGTGAAAGGAGAGGAGAGCCAAAGGTGGTGGTGAACATTGAAATCTCCTAGAATGGAGATTTCAGAGAAAGGAGAAGCTGAGAGACGGACGAGAGAGTTATATGTAGTGAGGAGGAGAGAGGTGAAAAGATTAGTAAGAGAGAGTAAGAAGAGAGTGGATGAGGAATTTGGAAGGAATTTGAGTGCAAAGTGGAGGGAATGTAAGAAAATGTTCTGGAAGGAGGTAAAGAGAGCTAGACTGGGTGCCAACGAAGGCAGTGGGGGTGTGAAAGATAAAAATGGTAGATTACTAGTGGAGAAGGGAGAAAAAGTAAACAGATGGAGAGAACACTTCAGTGAACTGTTGAACATAGAGAATGAAAGTAATGCAAGTATAAGTGGCTGGGGAATGGCAGGGAGAAGGAGGGTTGTGAGAAGAGAGGAAGAAATCACCAGGATGGAAGTGGTGGAAGCAATGAAGAAAGTTAAAATGGGGAAAGCCCCAGGAATTGATGGAGTGTGTGGTGAAATGCTGAAGCATGGGGGAGAGATAGTAATAGAATGGATGTGGAAGGTGTGCAGATTGGCTTGGGAGGAAGGTAGAGTCCCGGAGGATTGGAAGTCAGGTATAATTATTCCTCTGTACAAAGGAAAAGGGGAAAAAGCAGTGTGTGGTAATCATAGGGGCATTTGCCTTCTCAGTGTAATAGGAAAAATATATGGTAGGATACTTATTGACAGAGTTAGGGAAATTACTGAGGAATTAGTTGGAGAAGAACAAGGAGGTTTTAGGAAGGGAAGAGGTTGTGTAGACCAGATATTCATTCTTAGATCCGTAGTGGAAAAGTTTCTAGAGAAGGGCAAGAAGTTGTATGCAGCCTTCATGGATCTGGAGAAAGCATATGACAGGGTGGATAGACAAGGTTTGTGGAAGGTATTAAGAATATATGGAGTGGATGGGAAGTTGTTGAAGGCAGTGAAGAGTATGTATGAGGGTGCTAAGGCTGCAGTGCGTGTGGATGGCAAACTGAGTGAATCTTTCCATTTGAAGGCTGGATTGAAACAAGGATGTGTCATGTCTCCATGGCTGTTCAATCTGTATATGGATGGGGTTATAAAAGAGATACAAGGTAGGGCAGTGGATGTTGGAGCGGCCCTAGTGAGAGAGGGCAGTGTTTGGAAACTACCTGTACTGTTGTTTGCAGATGATACTGTGTTGTTGAGTGAAGACGAAGGGGAGCTGCAAGGCTTGGTAGATGAGTTTGGGAGAGTGTGTAAGAAATGGAATCTAAAGGTGAATGTGGGGAAGAGTAAAGTGATGGTCTTCGAGAGAAGTGAAGCCAGTGAGTGTGCAGTGAGATTGGATGGGAAGGAAATGGAGAATGTGAGTGAATTTAAGTACTTGGGCAGTGTGATGAGTAAGGATGGTAGTCTGGAGGGTGAAGTGCTCGAAAGGGTGCAGCAGGGAAGGAAGGTTGCTGGTTCGTTGAAAGCAGTGATAAGAAACAGGGAGGTGAGCATGGAAGTGAAAAAGTTGTTACATGACAGTATTGTGATACCAACTCTTGACATATGGAAGTGAAGCTTGGACCCTGTTGGAAGGACAGAAGTCAAGAGTGAGAGCAGTGGAAATGCGTTATTTGAGAGGAGCATGTGGAGTCACATGGAGAGACAGACTAACAAATGAGGAAGTGAAGGAGCGTTGTGGTGTGCTTGAGGACGTGATGGGAAGCGTTAGGAGAAACACGTTAAGGTGGTTTGGACATGTGGAGAGGATGGAGAGTGAAAGATTGACGAGGAGAGTGTATGTGAGTGAGGTGGAGGGGGCGAGAGGGAGGGGGAGGCCGAGGATGAGATGGAGGGATGGAGTGGAGAGGTATATGAGAGAGAGGGGTGTGAGTTGGGAGCGTGGTAGTGAAATGGCAGGGGACAGAGTGACATGGAGGCGATTTGTTTGTGGCCACCCCGTTCGGGATTGAGGCATCTGGCAATAGATAGATAGATAGAGAAATGGATAGAATGTGTTCCATCGTACTTGTATCCAATATGACTCAGATCCAACTGGTGTGTTATAGATCTCATTCATTTAAATTAGGTTGATGCCTTATCCTGACAAACCTGATCCCACTCAACAATAGCTGATTAAAATCAGGGAGTCTAATTCTAATCACTTGCCTGAAGAGCTTGTCAATTTCTTGAGTGGACCAACAATGAAGTACCTCCTAGATTCCCCACAGCTTATCCTCCTTCCTCTTGCCTTTGCCTTCCCAGAACTAGTCAATAAGAATAGGAACAAAGAAATGTTGTACCACAGAGCTCTTCAGAATGTAGCCAAAGTCTTCTCACAATCATCTATTATCATGCCCACGACTTCTCAACAAACTATACACGTAAATAAGGCAGTACATTCAAGAATCCCTCCATGCCCTCATTGTGGAATGGGCACCTCTGACAAGACTACACTTAAAGGCAGACACATAATGCTCAAGACAATTGTGCTTAACCTTCCCCAACCAGCGGACATAGAGACCAAGATGACTCTGATTCCTCAAACAAAGCCATATAAAATGATTTGTACTGACATACCCTCTTCATTCATCTTTCCTAAACCATCCTTTTCATGGATGTCTCATACTTTGAAGGAGTCAACATCAACAATCATCCAGTCAGAGTAACATCCTTCTTGCACCTGGTCTCATGCTACCAAACAAGCCAGGAACCTTAAATTAAAGGGAAAAAATTACTTCCACTTCAAACGTTTCCAAGGCCACTCATGAATCTCAAAGGACAGTATTCTTGTGCAGTTTGGAAGCTTAATAACACATCTTCACTACCAGTTTATATTTGATTTTGTTCCATTATTACAGTCTTGCTTGTTGTTCATGCAATCTATATCAACATCAAAAAGATATAAGAAGCAAAATGGAGGATAGTGACAGGTCATCTGGAAAATAAATTGTTAAGGACAAGGTGCCAGGGAGCTTCCTTACCCGACGAGAATACAGGTCAAAGACTCAAGTCCTCCTCCTCTGCTTCCACAGAGAATTCAAGCACTGGAGTAGAGCAGTTTCCAAATTCAAAACTGGCTTCAGATCTCATGAACCCCTCCCCCTTTACAAGATTACACCTCAGATTTGCTGGTTTGTCTCATCCCATCCAATGAGGAGCAGCAGTGAAGGAAGGAAAGAAGGAATGATGAACTAACACCAAATCATAATATAGCTACAGGGCACTATAGTACATGGGAGTAAATTGAAAAAATTGAAAAAAATTGAGTTTTATGCCATGTTTTCCCCTAAGGGCTAAGGCGCTGCCCCTTGGTAGAGGACTTGGGTTTGGAGCATGTAGCACTTTATGACCGGATGCCCTTCTTGATGTCTACCAATGACCCTTGGGTGGACTCGAACCTCCAACCCTTCGGCCAGAGTGAAGCACTCTAACCCAATGAGCCACTATAATACATGGGAGTGGGGGAAATAATTAAATAAAAAGTATGATGTGAAAAGCAGTAAGAAAAGTGACAATAATGGAAATAAAAACAGTGGGAGTCACCTCAGAAATCAGTTAAGCAGTGGAGTCCGACTCAGTGAGATAAGAAAATGAAGGAGAAAGCTGAGAGATGGTGTTGGAGTGTAAACGAGCAATCAAGAAAAAGGGGACCGATAGTCATGGGGTAGTTCCAGTGTGAACAGAGGGGCTGAGGGTCATAACTCATTGAATGATCATGAAGGAGGTGGGTATGACCGAAGCAAAGATGAGCAAGAACAGTCTCACAGTGACAACTGGGGTAGGTTAATGTGTGACAGGGAAGAAATGAGGGTTTAATACTATGAAGTTTGTTGTTAACCTGCAGGTCCCATGAGGATTGCAAATGTTCACAGAAGGGACAGGTCACAAGAGGAAAGTAATCAAGAGCAGGAATGGGGCAGAGAAAGGACCTAGAGAAGAGAGTAACAGAACATGCCAGTAGGCCAGCTAGTTCATCACCAGTAATCAAAATATGTCTGGAGACCCAGCAGAAGCAAACAGAGTTTTTCTAAACAGAAAGGTGAAATAGCCACTTCTGAATCTGAGTGGTTAGAAGATGAGAGGAAAACGAGGAGTGTAAGGAAGTGAGTGCAATATGAGAATCAAAGAAGATAACAAAGATGGTGGAAGAGAATCTAGGAAAAGACTTCAGGGTAAGAAGAATAGCATACAGCTCTGCAATGAGAATACTTGCAATGGAAGGACGCATAGTCTGGAAGGAGGAGTCAGGAAACACAACAGCAAACCCGGCACCATGGCAAAATTTGGAGCCATCAATAAAGACAAGCACAGCGAAAGAGTTACAGGCACATGTTCAACAAAGTGGGAGTGAAGAGTATCTGGGGGAAGAAGAGACTTAAGATGGGAGAAAAGAAGGGCAGACCATAGCAGGAGGCAGAAGCCAAGGAAGGAAGGACACTGGAAGAAGTGGAAGAATAGTTGGAAATGTGAAATCAATAGACTGGAGAAGGGTGGGGACCCAAAGGGAGAATGGAAGAAGGAAATGGAAGACAGAGTGAAAAGAGCACTAGAGTAGACTGGGAGGGTGAAGTGACCTATAACAGTAGTTGGAAGCTCAAAACAGACGTGCACAGGACCTAATACTGAGAGGAGAATGTCAAAAAGAGAGGGAGGGAATACCTTGAAGGAGGAGATGACCAGAAAGCAACAATAGCTACATGAAGACCAGAATGATGAATGGAATCTACCTATTACAGTGTAAGGAAACTGAAAGAGACGTGCACAGGACCTAATACCAAGAGGAGAACGACAAATAGAGAGGGAGGGAATGCCTGATTCAGCACGAAGATTTGCTGTAGGAGCTGACCAAAAAAGCACCAACAGCTAAATGAAGACCAGTATGATGAATGGAATCTAGCTTTGAAAGAGTGAGAGTGGAGGCAGAAGAAAAGACTTGGCAACCATAAATGATTTGTGGAGGAAGAAGAAAAGACTTGGCAACCATAAACAATTTTAGAAAGTATAAGGCGTGAAGATAAAGAAGTGTGACATGATCAGCACCCCATAAAAGATAAGATGGCATTTGTAGCATGCGATGATGATTAAGAGTGGAAAACTTGAGGGAGCTAAACATGCACATTCCCATTTAACTGGGAATCAAAGACGAGGCCATGACAGGTGGCAGAGGAGCAGTAGGGAAGAGAGATGTTATACAGGGAAAGAGAAGGCTTCTGTATGGTTTGTGAAAGGGTAAACATTACCACACAGGAATTAGCCGCAGAAAAGCAAAAACTATGAGTAGTAGCCCATGTTGGGGCAGCATCAATTCCACACTGGAGAAGGGATTGGAAAACAAGGGATATCTGAATCTGCAATGTAAATAGCAAAATCATCAACATACTGACAGAACAAAACAGAAGGGAGCAGAGAAGAGACAATGCCATTTATAGCACAAAGATAAAGGGTGGTACAAAGAATACAGCCTTAGGGGACACCTTCATGTTGGGAAAGGGCACAGGAAAGGTGGGCTCTTAGACATACATGAAAGCTTCAGAAAGAAAGAAAATTTTAAAGAAAACACCTTGGTTACCATACAGACCAAGGGAAAGAAGACAATGAAGAATATAATACTGCCATGCAGTACTGTAGGCCTTTTCTAAATTTAAAAACAAAGACAGCAATGACTGGCTACGGGAATGAAAAGGTATGGCAGACAAGATATTCGAGTCTACGGTGAGGATCTAAGGTGCTTAGTGATATCCAAACTGTAAGAGGGCAATAGGACAACTGGATTCAAGGTGCCACATGAGTCTATTATTGATTATCCATTCAAGAAGTTTACTTAAACAACTGGTCAGGGCTACAGGACACTTATCTTGAGGACTGTGACCAGGTTTACTAGGCTTAAGAAATGGGAGGATGACCACTACAGTCACACCTCTACCTATGAAGTATCGACTAATGAAAGATCTGCAGAGACAAAAAAAAATTTCAGGGGGAAAAAAAAAAAAAAAAATCAAACTGCAAGCCAAGTACAAGTCCGTGGTCCCCAACAGATGCCAACTGTGTGCTCCTGCCTTCCTCCTGCTTGGAAGCCCAGAGCATTGTTGTTATCAACACAAGTAACATCATCCGAGATTTTTGTCATTTAGACTTGATTATTTCCCCAAAAATGTGTCAGAAACGGAAAAGTAGTGAAAGTGATGATGGTAGCAGGAGAAAACAGCATGCAATTACAATGGACACCAAAGTGGACATAATTACGAGAGTGGAGAGAGGAGTGAGGCTGAGTGATGTGACACCTGTGTTGAAACTGAATCCCCCAACTGTAGGAACAATTTTAAAGGACAAGGATCTTTTCTTATGCAGTACTGTACAGAATATGTAAATATATCATAGTCTTTGTATTTATGTATTTATGCTTGTTTATATTAACCATACATGCATGAAATTAAGGGCTACTAAGACTGATAGAAGTTTAAGGGGAAAAAAATGACTTACGAAAAAAAATGACTTACAAAAGACCTTCAGGAACCAATTATTCTCATAAGATGAGAACTCCCTGCTCATGCCAAACATGTGGAAAGAGACTTTTTGACCAAAATTTATTACAGAAGGCTAAGAGAGAGGACATAGCTTGTGGGAAGAGATGCTTTAACATAGTATATTGAACACCATCAAGTTCTTTGCTTGTATTTTTTGAGGATTTAAGTGGAGACAACAATTCATGAAAAAAGAAGGAATCATTACAGGTTCCCTCAGCTGTCAAAAGTAAAAGAGATTGGCATGAATTCAGAGTAAGATTTAATGAGATGGAATTCCGGAGAGATGATACCTACTACAGTCTGGTCTCACTATATGATTGTTCCCTATATGATAAATTGTTTCACTGATAATGCAAAAGTTAAAACCTTTTTTTGAAAAATGTTAAAAAATTGGTCGTGATTTTGCTGGAACAATATTTTCGACAGCCACCTCTGAGAATCTTGTGCGGATGTGGTAACGCATGTAAGCCAACAGTCAGCTGTCTCAGGCCAAGATGGCCATCCAATGTTTATATGCACTGAACCTCCATCGTGGGTCTACGCAGGTGGCGACCCTTTGTCTCACTTGCTCACTTTCTCACACGTTGCACCCATGACTGTTTCCTTTGCACTCTCCGAGTTACCTAACGTTTTCGTTTGTGGAAGACCCTCGCAATGCTATTACTAACACCAAGTAACAATGGAAGTATGCTATGAACAGTGCTGTGTGTGACAGTGATTGAAGAGAGGAATTTGTGAAATAAGTGAAACTGATCTTGGATATCATGTCTGGTGCTACCCCCAGTGAAAACTGTGATGATACTGATGCTGCCCAGGGCAAGGCTAAGGCGTAGCCTTTCCCTTGATGTGAAATCAGACATCATTAAGTGCCATAAGGAGGGGCAGGGACAAAGCAAGATTGCTGATGCCTTAAAGTTGCCCCAGTCCACAGTTTTGGTTATAATGAAATCAGATGCTATAATTAGAGTATTACAGACAGTGACTTCCCTGACTGTAAAATGTCTAACTAAAGCAATGGAGCCATCATGGAGAAACTGGAGTGTCTTCTGGCTCTGCTGGTTAACGACCTGAACTGAGTAAAGCACCCTCTTTATCGCTCCTTCATTTGCAATAAGGCTCTCAATCTGTAGAAGGACCTTAAGGATAGGGAAGGTATGGAGGCCAAGAAGGAGTTCAAGGCCAGCACAGGATGATTTGAGTGTTCTAGGGTTTTTAGTCAGCAAGTTGGAGTTTGTCACGGTGAGATTTCTCCACTATATTTCCTTCATGTTTACTTTACCTCTATACAGTATGTTATATTGTTAGAATGTATATCTGTATTCTAGTTTGGGTCACAGAGGGTTTTAAGTATGTTGGGGTCTGGCCAGACTTAGATATCACATTAGCTTCAATATCATGGATTAAAGGAGCAGGCTTATGCAGACTCCACTTGGGCCAATGGTCAGGTTAATACTTTACCTGCATAAGCAGAGGGGTCACTGTACACATTACTATAAGTCAACACCTCCAGTAGTTCAGGATTCTCTGGGATTTCCCTGTGCAACTCTCTCCTCCTTGAAAAACAGATCTCTAAGATGCCAAAAACACCTCCACTGTATGGCCTGGATCAAAGCCCACTCTTGTCATTAATGAAAGGCATTAGCATGAGGCTACCATACTCCTCTAATGATGCATGTGCCTTGAGAATTGGGATTGAACCTAAGTTGTGGTGGGCATTTAAAATGGGTCGAGGTACTATGCTGATTCATCTGCTTCTATATGTTCACACCTTGCTAGTTTCACCAGTGGCTTACACAGACTCAAACACAAAAACTTACTTATTACAACATTTCAGCTTTCATTTACATTCCCATCCTTGAGGCAGGGGGGTACAATGGGACTTTCATGTACTAGTGTTGTGATGAGGTGGGGTAGACTGAGATGGTTTGGGCATGTAGAGATGATGGATGAAGACAACTGGGTGCAGAAGGTGAAAGGTGTGAATGTTGATAGCAGGGCTGCGAGAGGCACACCGAAAAAGATGGGACAAGATCGTAGAGTTTTTTCGTTTTCGCTTTTGAAGGCTCCAACATGCTTGCATGCGTAGGCCTTGGTCACATAATGGCGGCTCTCCATGCTGCTCGATCTTTGGCAGCCTCCCTGTTCAGTCCCTTAACCCTTAATTCACACTTAATGACCTCGTCCCATGTCTTTTTCGGTCTACCCCTCCCAATCCCTCCCCCAATATTAACACTTCTAACCCTCTGTACCCAATTATCATCCCCCATCCTCTCCACATGTCCAAACCACCTCAGCCTAGCTCTCCTCATCACAAAACCAATACATTCCAGTCCCATCCTACCTCTCAACTCTTCCATCGTAAACCCAGCCCCCCAGGGCGCAGGGACGCACTGCACATCCACCTAATCATTGTCTTTTCTGTACGTTTAAACCTCCGAATATCAACTCCCTTTACTGCCCAAGTCTCACTACCATATAGCATCACACTCCAAACACATGATGCATACAAAGACCCCTTAGCACGTAAGGAGAGTCCTCTCAATGTCAGGAGAGGCAACAGCTCCCTGAACTTCTTCCAACCACTTCTCACCCTAGCAACCGAGCTAACTCCAGCCCCACCTCCAGCACATAACATGTCTCCCAAATAACAAAACTCCTCCACACACTCAAGAGAGTCACCAGCAAGTTCAATTCTTTCACGCCTAACAATCTTCACCTGTTCTCCCCAACACGCCGCACACATAAAATCAGCATTATCTCGCAATCTACCTCTAATAGCACTACATCTCTTGTGCACCCATTTATCACAAGCACTACACAAGAAGGAATTACTTCCCACACCTTTGTGGCAAACTGCACATGGCCACTCTCCCTCTCCTCTGATTGTACTGCCACCAACCCTAGATATCATCACTTTTGTTTTATCTGCATTTACTCTTAAGCCCTTGTGCCCCATACCATCTCTCCACTTCTTAAATCCTTCCTCCGCCTCCTTTTCTTTCTCTGCAATCAACACCAAATCATCAGCATACAACATCTTCCATGGGAGTCCATCTCTGAAGTCATGTGAGAGGGCTTCAAGCACCATGATAAACAACAAGGGACTCAAAACTGACCCCTGATGTGACCTCAGGAATAAGGGACTGAATAGGGAGAAGGCAGAGAGCCAACAGCATAGAAAGCCACCATTGGGTGACCAAGGCTGATGACTTCGAGCATATTGGAGCCTTAATAAATTAAACAAAACAATATGATCCATATCTACCCTCCCAATCAGTTTCTCTAATCATTATTTTCTTTTCAACTGGTTTGTTTCTCTGCTGCCCCTCTCATTATCACACTAACACTTCTGCTACTACTCTGCCACTTCTTTATTAAATCTTATTAACTTCTCTATCTATCTATCTATTGCCAGACGCCTTGATCCCGAACGGGGTGGCCACAAACAAATCGCCTCCATGTCACTCTGTCCCCTGCCATTTCACTACCACGCTCCCAACTCACACCCCCCTCTCTCATATACCTCTCCACTCCATCCCTCCATCTCATCCTCGGCCTCCCCCTCCCTCTCGCCCCCTCCACCTCACTCACATACACTCTCCTCGTCAATCTTTCACTCTCCATCCCCTCCACATACCCAAACCACCTTAACGTGTTTCTCCTAACGCTTCCCATCACGTCCTCAACCACACCACAACGCTCCTTCACTTCCTCATTTGTTAGTCTGTCTCTCCATGTGACTCCACATGCTCCTCTCAAATAACTCATTTCCATGCTCACCTCCCTGTTTCTTATCACTGCTTTCAACGAACCAGCAACCTTCCCTGCTGCACCCTTTCGAGCACTTCACCCTCCAGACTTCCATCCTTACTCATCACACTGCCCAAGTACTTAAATTCACTCACATTCTCCATATCCTTCCCATCCAATCTCACTGTACATTCACTGGCTTCACTTCTCTCGAAGATCATCACTTTACTCTTTCTCCACATTCACCTTTAGATTCCGTTTCTTACACACTCTCCCAAACTCATCTACCAAGCCTTGCAGCTCCCCTTCGTCTTCACTCAACAACACAGTATCATCTGCAAACAACAGTACAGGGAGTTTCCAAACACTGCCCTCTCTCACTAAGGCCGCTCCAACATCCACTGCCCGACCTTGTATCCCTTTTATAACCCCATCCATATACAGATTGAACAACCATGGAGACATGACACATCCTTCTTTCAATCCAATCTTCAAATGGAAAGATTCACTCACTTTATTTACTTACTGAATTATTATTTTAACACTGATTTAAAAGTCTTACACATTTATAGAACATATTGGTATGTAAATAAATCTTGCACAGGACCATATCAAACCTGGTGAAAATTACAATATAAAATCATGGACATTCTAGTACTGTAATATATCTAACAAACTCAAGGCATGTAAACTACATAATGAACCCAAGTTCATAAGAAAAGATGCTAATGAATATTGGAATTAATGAACTTTCAGGCAGTTTGTTATATGAAAGGTTTCCTGTAATGTATTCCCATTGCAGAACAAATGCTCTTCCTGGAAACACTCAGATCATCATCAAATACTGTCATATAACTGTCACATCATCAATCATCATCATCATGATTCATTTTCTTACTTAAATGACTAGGTGAAAGAACTTACAAACTACTTCAGAATCATTCAGACTTCCTAACCTTTTACTATGTGTATCAAATCCAAAACAATATTGTCCTCATGGATCATATTTCTATAATAGAAGGCAAGAAATTTTCTTTATGGTTTATATGGAGAAGCTGGGGTTAACCTTGGTGTTTTTGTATTAAAAAAAAAAGTTTCTGATAACACCAATTATGCAGACCTTAATAACATGGCAAAAGGGTGTAATACAAAATCACTGTCACATGAGGACCCTCTATATACAATAAGATCCCTGCTTTTGGAAGAAGAGTTAGTCATTGAGTGCTGTGTACAGCATAAATAGAAAGGTTACTTTGTTAGTACAGTAGTATAATACAGATTATACAGTACAGTGCAAGCTACCAGAGTTCTTTCATGTGCCAAAGCAATCTATGCAGTGGTGAAAAATACCATCTTCCTGCGTGCTGGCATGCCACCAGGAACGTCTGGGTGATCAAAGATTACTTTGGGTCAATACAGGCTATAAATTGTTTCATTCACCATGCAAGTGAATACATTACCAGGCTTTCATAAATTCCATTTGCAATCCAGGATTACACACATGGCCAACTCAAAATATTTCAGTACTGTACCTTAATCCACATGCTTCTGCTTCCTACCACAACTCTTCTTCGATGTGTAGAACAAAGAATGATATACAGTGAAATCTCCTAAATCACGGCTTTATGAGACTAAGCACATGCTGCGCTTTGAGAATTCCATGAGTTAGAAATAACTAATCTTATATGGAAAATTGCTTATGGGCCTGTCATCTCGAAAAAGTTCTCTCTCTTACCCCCAAACCTACTGTAAATCAAACTAGTCACCAGCAAACATTAACAACCTGACAGGACTTGCAGCTGTGGTATCTCTGACGTGGGTCTACCCCCCCCCCCCCACGGCTGTCGAAGCAGAAGAGGACAGCATGGGGGCCAAACCACCACAAACCCCTCCGGCCCCTCATGGGGCCCGAGAACCTGGGAGTGGCTTCGGTCACTCGGGCCAAGTACCACATCTCTCAACACAACACACTCAGAACAACATTGTTTTTTCTACACCGAGAAATGACTCCCCGGTGGTAATTTCTTGACGACATCTTCTAGCCAGGGACATTAAGAGCAATCCAGGATCTACCAACAAATACGTATGTCCAACAAGCTCAAAACCTATCACTTTGAGCCGACAGACAAAGGGTTCAGTTCAGTGCAATTCCTGCAAGAATTGGATCCATTACACCTGCACAACACTTGCATCCAGAAAATGTTACAAAACACCTGGAACTGCTCCGTATGCTCCTTCCCCCCACCCACTAACTCCCCCACCAACCCTACTCTTACATCCTCCATACCTCCCCAGCCTGACCCACCAATCTTTCCCACACCATCCAATCCCCCAACCACTCCCATTCCACTCCAACCTAATCCACCCCAACCCTTACCTCCTTCACAACCTTCTCCTACCTCTTCCCCTCCACCCACACCACCACCTCCCCTCCCTGCTGCAGCACCCAACACACATCACACACACAACATAAACATCCTTCAGTTAAACACAGATGGCATAAACACCAAAAAACAAGAACTCACACAATTCATCAAACAAAACATACATATTGCCATCTTACAAGAAACAAAACTACACACAACACAAAAAACACCTACATTTCATAATTTCACCACCATCAGACAAGACCGGGCTGACAGCGGTGGTGATGGACTCATCGCCCTGGTACACAAATCCATCAACTTTTCAGATACCAGTGCACACACACGGTCATTTCTCCCTCCACATGACACCACAATAGAAATACAATCAATTAAAATACACACTGGTAACAAATCACACATAACAATCGCCAACATATACATTCCCCCCCAGTCGTCCCCCGCAGTACCACACAATTACTCTCCATAAATACACCACATCACTAACACACCCATCATCCCGGATGGTGATTTCAACACCAAGGTGTAACAACCTTGACACAGACAGAGGGCTGGTACTACAATCCCAAACAGATCATCTTTTCAACTAAATAAACTCCATCAACATACCCATATCCCACACCAAGCCCTCTTCCTCCCATCATCCCCAGACATCACCTTGTGCTCCTCAAACCTCACCCCCACAACATCCTGGAGAGTGATCAAAACCCTTGGCTCTAACCACATCCCAATCATCATCACGACCAAAACCAGAATCACCCCAGCTGGCCACAGACACATATACACTAATTATGAGAGAGCCAACTGGGAGGCCTTCACAAATGAAACAGAACAACACTTTGAAACATTAAACAGTACATCCAAGGCAAACATCAACACTGCTGTGCACACTTTCATTATAATTATACAAAATGCAGACTAAAGACACATCCCAAGAGGCAACAGAAAAAGAAACAACCCCAACTTCACACCAGAAATTCAAGACCTCATCAGTCAGTGGGACACACTACGACACTCCCCAACACTCCATACTCACGACATCATACAACAAATACAAGATCTCAACACTCAAATAAACAATAAAATATCAGAACAGCAAACACTAAATTGGAATAATTATCTCCAAACACTTGATCACAAAACAAACATCAGCAAACTCTACAAAACACTAAACAGCATCACACTCCAACAGCAACACTACACAATCAGAGGCTGCCATCATAACAACAGACACCATATCTTCAAACAAACAACAAGCAAACACTCTTATCAATCACTTTTCACATGTCAGCCATCTAAATCCCCATCGCAACAACCGACATATCATCCAACACAGTTCCCCACAGACCCTGACTTTGCACCATTCAATTACAACCTTACGAAGCACATAATTAGCAACCTTAAGCACTCATCTGCCTATGAATCAGACAACAAAAGCAACATAAATCTTAAGTACCTTGGCCCACAAGGCATACAAGCACTCACCAACATATCAAACTACAGCTACTTACACAACATAATACCCAATATCTGGAGGCATGACATTCATTTTTGTTTTTGTTCTCGTTTTAGAAGGCTCCAACATGCTTCCATGCATCGGCCTTGGTCACCTAATGGCGGCTCTCCATGCTGATCGATCTTTGGTAGCCTCCCTGTTCAGTCCCTTAACCCTGAGGTCACACTTAATGACCTCGTCCCACGTCTTTCTCGGTCTACCCCTCCCCCAATATTAACACTTCTCACCCTCTGCACCCAATTATCATCCCCCATCCTCTCCACAAGTACAAATCACCTCAGCCTCTCTCTCCTCATCACAACACCGATACTCCAGTCCCATCCTACCTCTCAACTCTTCCATCGTAAACCCAGCCCCCCCAAGCCTTGCACATAGGGACACACTGCACATCCACCTAACCATTGTCATCTCTGTATGTTTAAGCCTGCGAATATCCTCTCCCTTTACTGCCCAGGTCTCACTACCATACAGCATCACACTCCTAACACATGGTGCATACAAAGACCCATTAGCACATAAGGGGAGTCTTCTCAATGTCAGGAGAGGCAACAGCTCCCTGAACTTCTTCCAACCACTTCTCACCCTAGCAACCGAGCCAGCTCCAGCCCCACCTCCAGCACATAACATGTCTCCCAAATAACGAAACTCTTCCACACACTCAAGAGACTCACCAGCAAGTTCAATCCTTTCATGCCTAGCAATGCTCTCCCAGACACGTTGCACAGATAAAATGAGAACTATCTCGTAGTCTACCTCTAATACCACTACAACTCTTGTGCACCCATTTATCACAAACACTGCACAAGAAAGAATTACTTCCCACACCTTTGTGGCAAAACTGCTCATGGCCACTCTCCCTCTCCTCTGACTGTACTGCCACCAACCCTATATATCATCACTTTTGTTTTATCTGCATTTACCCTTAAGCCCTTGTGCCCCATACCATCTCTCCACTTCCTAAATCTTTCCTCTGCCTCCTTTTCATTCTCTGCAATCAACACCAAATCATCAGCATACAACATCTCCCACGGGAGTCCATCTCTGAAGTCATGTGCGAGGGCTTCAAGTACCATGATAAACAACAAGGGACTCAAAACTGACCCCTGATGCACACCAACATTCACGGAAAACTCATCACTCAAAACTCCATTCACTCTTACCTGGGTGCGAGCACCCACGTACATGGCCATAACCATCCTAACCAGCCACTCTTCCAATCCAAGCTTTCTCATTGCCCACTTCACCACCTCTCTAGGGACTCTGTCAAAGGCCTTTTCTAAATCAACAAAACAAAATACAGTTCTCTTTAATTCCAATATATTTTTCCTGAAGCTGTCGAACAATGAATATGGAATCAGTGGTCCCCCTGCCTGGCTTAAACCAAACTGCATCTCATCAATATTCACTCTTTCTCTAATCATACCTTCTAGAACTCTCTCCATTACTTTCATATCTGATCTAAGGGCTTTGTACCTATGTAATTTCCTCTTTCCAGGGCATCACCCTTCCCTTTGTACATATTTACAATTGCACTCTTCAGCCAATCATCTGGGAAAACACACTCATATATAATCATATGTATCTTATCACGTCAGTGACTAACTTCACCCCAATATCTCCTGAGGCCTTCAACATTTCGGCAGTCAACCCAGACACACCTGCTGCCTTCCCCACCTGCATCCTGCCTATTGCCTCACTCACAGTAGCAGCATCAATCAAAGGCCAAGGGTCAAACACTGGATCTGCTGGCTCCATACTTTCCCTGTCCCTGTCAAACTCCTCATTCAACAACCAGTTATAATGCTCTCTCCATGCATCTTTAATATCCCCACTGTTCACCGCTACCCTTCCTTCATCATTCTTCACACACTGCTCACCTACAATATCCCGATTATCCCTCTTCACCTGATTTGCCACCCTAAATATCATATTTTTCCTTTCCCCATGATTTAGATTATCAAGTAAAAGTCTCTGTGACTCAGACTTCGCCCTGTATACCTCTCTTCTTGCCCTACACTTGGCAGCCAAGTACTCCTTCCTGTTACCATCCTTCGTCCATTCCCAGAAAAGCCTTCTTTTCTCCTTAACTGTGGCTTATACACCCTCATATCACAACCAAGTTTCTTTATGTCTTGGTGGGCCTCCTGTCCAACCGCATATTGCATTGGTAACTCTCAAGAGGCTGTTCAAAAGAGCTCTGTACTGTTAATTAACGCATCTGTCTACGGTTCCCTGTTCAGCCACCACTCTCCTCATCTCTCCATAAAGGGCATCCCTTACTGTTTGGTTTCCCAGCTTACATATTTTCCTTCTAGGTATATATGTTATCTTCCTCATCACTCGTTCTTAAGCACCATGTCACAAATCAATAGCTTGAGCTGCTGCACACACTCTTCACTTCCTATAACTTTAACATCCCTCACTAACCTCCTATCAACCCTCCTGACCAGAAAATAATCTATCTGACTGCTATTTCCCCCGTACTCGCATGTAATCAACCTACTCACTCTTTTTCTAAAATGTGTGTTGCACACAATCATGTCCATAGCCTCCCCAAACTTGAGTATTCTTTCCCCTTCCCCATTTCTCATACCATATGCAAATCCCCCATGGACTCCTTCATAACCTTGAGCTGCTTCACCCATCTGACCATTTCAATCCCCTCCCAAAACCACTATCTCATCATCCCCCATACCACCTACTACACATATTAAATCATCCCAAAATCTACCCTTCTCAACCTTATCCAGCCCTGCCTGTGGAGCATATGCCGATATAATTGCAATCACTTTCCCACCGATCAAAATTTTCACTAGTAACATCCTATCGCTTACTCTCATAATATTCATAACATATTCCACCCATTTCTCTGCAACCAACACACCCACACCCCCATATCCATCAGTCTCCCCCTGCCAAAACAACTTATAGTAGCAATCCTTCCCAACAATCTTTCTGGCTGATCCACCCCTGTACTGGACTTCCTGCAAACATGCCACATCCACCCACCTCCTACTAAATGCCTCAATGACTTCCCCTGCTCTTCCTCTCAAACTTCCCGCATTCCACGAACCTGGGTGATTTACTGCCCTCGGCTTGCGCTGATGACTTGTAAGTCATAGTTGGTAGAGATAAAGGGGGGGTAAACATTCCACAGGCCCCACCCACTGCACAGTCCCAGGTCCAGGCAATGGATCTGGGACCCCTAGCCCACCAGCTTACCAGTGGCTGTGGTAGTGGCCTCGGGGCACTCTGCCAGGACAGCTGAAGGGACAC
Organism: Birgus latro; assembly: GCA_018397915.1. NCBI lineage: Eukaryota > Metazoa > Arthropoda > Malacostraca > Decapoda > Coenobitidae > Birgus > Birgus latro. The sequence continues at coordinate 198,521 of JAGKTI010000028.1, read as the reverse complement.
CCTCCAAGTGCGCCTTGGCACTGCAACTGCCCCGCCACTTATACCCACTGATAGAGCAGCCTCCTGAGGCGCTTCTTCCAAGTTCGGGCCCCTCTCTATTGGACGGAAGCGGCAGCCTGAGAACCGCAATGCCCTGTACCCCCTAGCACAGGTTCGAGTCCCATCTCGCCCCGGACCCGTGATCTATGCCAGCGGAACCCCCATCATGCCTCCCCCCAAAAGTCTGCCACTAGGTAGCAGGGGTAAAGTTTTCTGGCCACATGCCCTTGCTGGTGTCAACCCCCATAACATAGTGGGATACGTTGTGTGATATGCAAAGTGCATGTGGTGTAGTGCGTAAGACAGTTAGACGAAATGTTTGAGAGAGTATGCTGGTCTACTCTCCATGTTACTGTCACACTGGAAAGGTCAGCAAAGGGGGATGGTTAGGTAGCTAGTGAAACAGGAGCTCCAGCTCTCCCTATCAGCAGCATTCCCATTCCCCTTGGTAGTACCACCCTGTTCGGCCTGTGCTACTGCCTCGTCCTATATCTGTATATATATCATCATTATTTCCAAACCCAACAAAGACCTCACGTAACCTTCCTCGCACCGCCCCATCACACTGCTCTGCACCCTCTCTAGTCACTGAACGACTGGTACTACAACTAGTTACACCTCACACACACCCTAGCCCCATCAAAACATGGTTTTAGTCCACTATACTCCACAAACACTCTTCTTACAGACCTTACACAGAGAGTTTTTGATGGTATGAATTCAGCTAGGTCACCACACAGAACACTCCTTGTCACACTAGACATTAGCAAAACTTTTGATGCCATCCCCTGCCACAATCTCACAAACAAAATATTCAACACAAACATGCACAATAACACAAAAAGGTGGCTGGCAAACAACAGATGTGCACATGTAACATTTGCCGGTCAGTCTTCGAACATCAGAGACTTCACAAATGGCATCCCCCACGGGTCTGTTTTGTCCCCTGCACTCTTTAACCTATACATGCATGATATATCCACACCCCACACACCACAGATACACACAGCTTCCTATGCAGACAACAAAGCACTTACATGTACACACCAAAATTCAACCACAGCCACACACATCCTCCAACCTTACCTCAACACACTACACAAATGCTTCACCCAAACAGGCTCAAAATAGCCCCAGCCAAATCTACAGTGACCCTTCTCACAAACTGGACAGCAGAACACAGTCACATTCCACACCTCACCATAAACAACACTCCCCTACCACACACACACACACAAAATCCTTGGTGTACCATACAATACATTTAAATGACCCATCACAAACATTAAAGATAAATTAACACCAAGACTCAATGCCTTGAGGTCACTTGCCCATACAATATTTGGACACAACAAAGAAACCACCACCACAGTATACAAACAATATACATGTTCAGTGATGAATTATGCAATCCTTGCTTGAGCTCCTAGCCTCACTAAAACACACTACAACACTCTACAGACCATACAGAACAAGACCCTAAAAATAATCACAGGGTGCACAGCTACTCCACCCACAGACCACCTACATCCAGAAACCATGTCCAGCACCCAAATTCTCGCTGCAGCCTCCAAAAACCCACAACATCCACTGCACTACATGGCAGCACATCCACACACACCAAGGAACATCAAAACAACACCCAGCACATGATATCATACACAAATACTGTCATCTCTCCCCCTTCGCCCGCCTCAGGCCAGCTTCCAGAAGCATAACCACACTCAAATCACTCACTGCTCCATTCAGTAACTTAAAGACAACACACAGCTGCATGCACGGCCTCCTGATATCCACCCTTCTGAATCCTATCTCCCTTATGAGGACAGGGTCCACCTGGCCAGGCTCAGATGTGGGCATCATCCAGCCCTCTTAAGCTATCAGAAGAGGCTGGATGACTCCATCGCTGATGCCTGTCCAGGATGTAACACAGCACTCCATATTATTAAGCATATTATGGAAGACTGCATTGCACACAATCACCTACACCAACAACACAATATACACTCCTTGAGAGCTCTGTGGGAAAGCCCGGTCTCGGCCGTGGCCTTCCTTAGGGACTTGGGGCTGTTCGGCCAGACTGCCTCGGGAATGACTACTACTACTACAGCCTGAAGAAGTTAGCAAAGCACATTTAATGGGAATGAACAATACTGTAAGATTCTTACCTGGCTCTGATTGACGACCACTGCTTGAATGGATGGGGGAGGGGTTTCGAGGCTTGAAGCAGCTTAAGGCCTCTCCGCACAAAGCGAGTGTGCTGCTGCCTGTGTGTCACTTCCTCCTCATCAACCTCCATCAGGAACCAACCCCTCAAAGTCAAGTGTGGAGACAACAGAAATGGTGCCATCGCTACCCTTAGCAGCCTCTGTGTTGTCGTATAAGTCGTTGATTCATTGTCTCGATTAATTCTATACCAAATGGGTGTGGCCTTTCCATATTTTCTAGTGAAATGAGCCTTTCACAGGTTACTTGTTATTATTCCTAGATTACCACAGCTACTGGGCATTTTTATAAACTACTTCTGAAAACTATAAATGAGGATTTAGAACGCATGATACACTGACGCATCCAAGCGGAGCAGTGGTTGGTAACCAACGTTGACAGTTGGAGAGATCGTCGATAAACACCACTGTGGGCGACCTGCCTGCTTCCTTAAATACCCCAAAATAGGTACATTTTATTTTTTTCACCCACTTCTTGCAGTTACAATTCAACAGTTAACTATCTGTTTTGCATATGTAACAAAATTACTCGAGACTGTGAGTTTGTTCCAATACAGGTGGGATCGCTGCGCCCATTTGGTAAAGAATTATGTCGCTGAGCCCGTATGGTGGGCAACTTTGGCCTTCTTCTCGCTGTTATCAGTCCTTATTACATCTAACTTTTGGGTGTAGGTTAAATATGACTTCTTCTTCTTCCCCTTCCTCGAGAAAGTCGTAAGCTTAGGAGGGTTACAATCAGCCATAGTAACACTGGGCAGGCAGAGGAAGCATGGGGGTGAAAAAAAAAAAATCCTCTCGTAACAAACCACACCGGAACCATACGCTAGAAAGGGAGAAGAGATAATGCACTAAGCCGGGTGCCGGGGCATCAAGCGTGCACGTCCTTCATGCTTGGTGTGGGAGAGAGGAGCTGTAATCAGCTTATAGTAAGAACTATGCTTGATTTTTTTTTTTTTTTATGTGTCCGACTCTGGGCATAGGCTTCACAGCCTGCTATCGAGGCCCAGCCGTCCTCCTACATACATACACCTCCACATGTCACCACTTCGGCACTAACACCCACCGTCCATATTGAATACATGTTAGGGCTGTCTCATACAGGACTGGTGAATTGGTATTAGCGGGGGTATTTTTACGACATGTCGGCGGGACTTCTGGTAGATCAGTAAAGCCCAATTTAATGAAATTCAAATCCTCAAACTGTTCCCTGCCCCAGCGCGGATTTGAACCTGGGTCCATCGGGACTGCAGGCCACCTCTCTACCTACTGGTAGTACTTGCCATACTTGACTATGATTGGCTTATGCTCAGCCAGAGACATGAGCTTGAGGTATTGGTTGAACGTATTACACAAGACATTGAAAAGGCGTCACTTTTGAGGCTGCATTCGCAAATTGAGGCTGCATTCACAAATTTTGTGCAGTTTCCACGAGTTACTGATATTGCAAACTGTTGCATGATGTTGTCGCATATTATGAATCTGCTGTTTAGGATCGTATGATTTAGGGGATTCCACTGTATCTTTTGATTAGATGATGGATGGATGGATGGATGGACTCAATTACTGTATTTGTTTTCTTACATTCACTAAACCCTGAAGATGAGGAGTCATTCAGTCACTTAGAGTTTGTATGTACTGGTCAGAAATGTGCCACTGCAATCATCAAGGGTTCCCACGGGATCTTCAGGCTATGTGCACTCCATGCTAAGTTTTATTTTTCTCATCAAGCTACCAAATAAACAATTCTACACCAACTTAGAAAATACCTTTAGTACTGACCATGTTGATCAAAGTAACACATAACCACTCCAGTTCCAAGAGTTTTTCCTAAACTAAATAAAAGTCTGAAGGTAGCAAGAAAATGCTAGTACATTACAGTATCACCATATGGCAAGAATTACTCATCCAAAGCAAGATATAACAGTAAAGGGAGGAGGTTACAAAATATATAATATCTTGAAACCTGAAAATTTTACAAATACAATGCATTTCTATTTCATGAAAATAATGCTTCAGCAAAACATAACACCTAAATAGCTACTAAGCATCTACTACTAAAAAAAAAAAAAAAAAATGAATTTTGGGAGAGAAGAAAGCTCAAACTTGGCAGCCATTCCACCATATCTTTTATATATATATATATATATATATATATATATATATATATATATATATACATGTATATATATATAAAGAATCCATAGATGCAGGACTGATTTCCAGTAAGACCAAATTCCAGGAACTTGATGTTTTTTTAAGGACTATGACCAGAAAAGTTGGTCCTTTTTCGGCGAGGACCAAAATGAGGACCGGCTGTCCATTTTCAAGCAATTCCAGATGATCTTTTTTTTTATTTATTTATTTATTTATTTATTTATTTATTTATTTTTTTAAACAAGAGAACTGAGGAAAATTTCACTGCCGTGGCATAACTTTCTTTTACTGCTCGCCAAAAATGCTTCTCTTTGGGGAAGGCCATCCTCAAGCCAAAGAGGCCAAGGCTCAGTGACAGCCATTTTGAAATCCTAGTCTTCTTGAAGGGAAACTCAAGCATTTAATTTAACAACTGTTTTTCATCTTTTCTTCAGGGAAGGACTCTGGGTTTTATGGCTGTCACTGAGCAGTTTTTTTTCTTAGCCCGTACACTCCCGCCGTCGGCATGGTGTCGACAGTACAAAACATCTCCATTAATCCCACCAACATGATGGTGCCAACAGCTAAATTTGAGCACTGTTGCGCATCTCAAACTTTTTCAATCTAGCTAATTTTTTGCTAAGGAGTAGCTTAATGTATAGGCAACACTGTGCACAAGCACTTGTAGCAATGAGTTTGGTTCTGTGTGGGTGGGTAACATCAGCGAGCGACTGTCCATCCTAGTGACAGAATGTCGCAAAAATCACGCCATTTTTCCCCCTCCATGGGCTGGAGGAGGCTGTTGAAATACTGTATTCACATGGACCCATCTGTCCCTTCATTTAGTGACTCTTTACATGAGGAAGACCTGGATGACTCTTCTGGGGAGGAATATAAGCCCATGGAGGAGGAGGATATTGAGAGCGGGGAATTCCCCATTCTCTCTCATTCCGCCCAGGTGGGTGGGAAAACGTTGCTCGTGGCTTGGGAAACTGGGCTAAAAACACAACAGACGGTCATCCTGCTCTTATTTCTCCTATAAGGAGTACTTCTTTTTGCTTTTCCTTGGTTTATATGTCCATTTGGATTGTTTTATGCAATAAAATTTTGTTCTGTTTCTGGTCTGGGATTGGGTGGATTTAAAATTGCAAAAATGCTTGGGATGGTACAGGTTAATTGATTTTATGTATTTACTTTTTAGTTTTCATGGTTATATTTTGTATTATTTCACTTACATATTGGCCATGTGGAGAGGATGGAGAGTTAGAGACTGATGAGAAAGAGTGTATGGGAATGAGGTGGAGGGAGGGAGGGGGAAGCAAAGAATGAGATGGAGGGATGGAGTGGAGAGGTATATGAGAGAGGGGGCTATGAGCTGGGAGCACAGCAGTGAAATGGCAGGGGAAGAGGCAACATGGAGGAGATTTGTTTGTGGCCACCCTTTATGGGATTGAGGCATCTGGCAATAGATAGACAGACTTACATGTTATAATAATTTTAGTAAATCTATCTGTCTATCTATTGCCAGACACCTTAATCCCGTAAGGGGTGGCCATAAACAAGTTGCCTCCATATCATCCTGTCCCCCCCCCCCCATTTCACTATGGTACTATCCTCCCTCCAGCTCATACCCCCCCTCACTCATATACCTCTCCACTCCATCATTCCATCTCATCCTTAGCCTCCCCCTCCCCCTCCCCTATCCCTCCCCCCTCCACCTCACTTGTATCCACTCTCCTCATTAGTCTCTCGCTCTCCATCCTCTCCACATGGCCAAACCACCTCAATGTATTTCTCCCAACCTTTTCTATCACATCCACATCCGCACCACAATGCTCCTTCACATCCTCACTTCTCAGTCTGTCTCTCCATGTAACTTAACATGCTCCTCTCAAATAACTTATTTTCACTGCTCTCACTCTTGATTTGTGTCCTTTCAAAGAGGTCCATGCTTCACTTCCATTAGGGTTGGTATCACAGTACTATCATGTAGTGACTTTTTACTTCCATGCCCACTTCCCTATTTCTTATCACTGCTTTCAAAGAACCAGCAACCTTTCTTCCCTGTTGCACCCTTTCAAGCACTTCATCCTCCATTCTTACTCATCACACTACCCAAGTACTGTAATACACTCATTTTCCATTTCCTTATCATCAAACCTCACTGTACATTCAATGACTTCATTTCTCTCAAAGACCAAAACTTTACTCTTCTCTACATTCACCTTTGGAATGTATTTCTTACACACACTCCCAAACTCATTCACTTGCAGTTCCCCCTTTGTCTTCACTTAAATATACAATATAATTTGCAAACAACAATACAGGAAGCTTCCAAATGATGCCCTCTCTCATTAGGGCAGCTCCAACATCCACAGCTCTATTTTGTATCTCTTTCATAACCCCATTCATATACAGACTGAACAACCATGGAGACATGACACATCCCTGTTTCAACCCAACATTCACAGAAAAACTCACTCAGTTCACTATCCATATGCACTTAGCACCATCATACATACTCTTCAGGGCATTCAACAACTTACCATTTACTCCAAATACTTAATATTTTCCACATTCCTTGTCTATCCACTGTCATATGCTTACTCCAATGAAGGCCACATACAACTTCTTTCCCTTCTCTAGAAACTTTTCCACTAAAGACCTATGGATAAATATCTGATCTAAACAAGCTCTTCCCTTCCTAAATACTTACTGTTCTTCTCCATCTAATTCCTCTGTTATTTCCCTAATTGTTAATAAGTATCCTACCATATATTTTACCTAGGGCACTAAGCAGACATATGCCCCAATAATTACCACCCACTTCTTTTTCCCCATTTCCTTTGTCTACCTATTTATTTATTGCCAGATGCCTCAATCCTGTAAGGGGTGGTCACAAACAAATCGCCTCCAGGTCGTCCTGTCCAATGCCATTTCACTGCCTTGCTCCCAGCTCACACACCCGACTCTCATATACCTATCCACTTCATCCCTCCATCTCATCCTTGGCCTTCCTCTCCCTCTCCCCTCCACCTCACTTGTATCCACTCTCCTCATTAGTCTCTCGCTCTCCATCCTCTCCACATGACCAAAACACCTCAATGTTTTTCTCCTAATGCTTTCTATCACATCTACATCCACACTACAACGCTCCTTCACTTCCTCATTTATCGGTCATTCTTTCCACGTAACTCCACATGCTCCACCCAAATAACTTATTTCCACTGCTCTCACTCTTGACTTGTGTCCTTCCAACAAGGTCCAAGCCTCACTTCCATACATTAGAAATTGGTATCACAATACTGTCATGATGTGACTTTTTTACTTCCATGATCACTTCCCTGTTCCTTATCACTGCTTTCAAACAACCAGTAACCTTTCTTCCCTGTTGCACTTTTTCAAGCATTTCACCCTCTAAACTTCCATCCTTACTCATCACACTACCCAAGTACTTAAATGCACTCACATTTTCCACTTCCTTCTCATCCAGCCTCACTGTACTTTCAGTGACTTCATTTCTCTCAACGACCATAACTTTACTCTTCCCCTTTGTACAGGGGAATAATTATACCTGACTTCCAATCCTCTAGGACTCTCCCTTCCTCTCAGGCCAATCTGCACATCTTCTATTTTCAATCTACTACTATCTCTCCCTCAGACTTCAGCATTTCACCACATCCTTCATCAATTTCTGAAGCTTTTCCCATTTTGACTTTCTTCACTGCTTCCACTACTTCCATCCTACTGATCTCTTCCTCCTTTCTCACCACTCTCTTTCTCCCTGCTATTCCCCAGCCACTTATACTCGCATTACTTTCATTCTCTATGTTTAACAGTTCTTTAGTGTTCCCTTCATCAGCTCACTTTCTCTCCCTTCTCCGCTATCAGTCTACCATTTTTATCCTTCACTCCCATACTAACTTCTTTATCACCGTGTCTAACTCTTTTACCTCCTACCAGAACATTTTCTTACATTCCCTCCATTTTACACTCAAATTCCTTCCAAATTCCTCATCCACTCTCTTCTTGCTCTCTCTCTTACTCATCTTTTCATCTCTCAATTCCAGTGCTTTCAATTTATTTTTCATTTTAATAAAATTTTTCACTTATATAAAAGGACTAAGGACAGAGGACCAAATCAGTCCTATGTCCTTTCATGTGTATGGACCATGACTGGGATCATCACATCATTTTGAGGCAAGGACCAGGACCAGAGACCAACAGATTTTTTTAAGCACTAGGTGCCCACCTTTGGGTTGACCCCATATTCCTGTCACTATCTCACCTTGTGAAAGTCACTTCTCAAGCCTTGTTACTTCTGAAAGTTTTTGACCTTCAAAAACCCAAAGAGGACGGCACATCCTTAAGAATTATCAATGTACATCAAAAGAGTGAAGATATATATAATTATACTGACAAACTTTACAGCAATGTTACTTGACATTATTCCTCATTTTTCTACATTATATCTGTCCCTGTCTGTACTGTACTTAAGAGGAAGATGAGTATGAGTGCATCCATGAAACATTCTCTATAACCTGTTATTATCTCAGCTGCCTGTTAACATCTGAAAAGTCTCCATAAAAGATTTTCCCAAATTGAAACAAAATTTCATGCAAATACATAGCTCTTCAAGATCCTTCATTTTTCAACTTGCAACAAATTGCCAAGTGCATTAAACACCTGTTCACTCAAACACATGTACCTCGATGACCAAGTGATATGGAGTGATGTGATCTGACTGAAGCTCAAAGTCATCATACACACTGCTCCCATTGCAATCACACTAAGATGGCTAGTTGATGTGGTACTTAAAAAGATCTGTTTCTTTTTGGAAAGACCTGGTGAATTGTGTTGAGCACATTTACCTAGGGCAGTAGTTCAGGCACACATAGCCCATAACAATAAAATCACATGAAGAATATGGCTGGAATGGAGGGCTTTTGGTAAAACTTATAACTGCAAGAAGAGCTTGACAGGGCCCTTCGTTTTTATGCTGACCTCCACAGAGATGGGGTTAACAAGAGGAAGCAGTCTCTAATCACAAAATTCAAGAGAACCCCGAGACCCTGCCCCATCAACCAGCCGTCCTGCCACCCCTCCCCAAGCAGCCAGCGATCCTAGCATCCCTAACCTTTTTCATTCTGATGACCCCAGTGACGATTCTGACTTCGAGGGATTCATGAGAGAGGCACAAAAAACACAGCAAGATGTGGAAATACAGTAAAACCTCGATATAACGGACTTCAGTAGACCGGAATTTGCTTTTAACGGACTCGAGGAGCTACCAGACTAAACTCCTATATATCGGAAAAAGTCCGATATAGCCAGAAAGCAGTCCAGACTGCCTGACAACTTCAGCTATGTTCACCACAATAAGACAAGTAAAAGATATGTTTTTCAGTGCACAGTACAGTATTATTATACCATCTGATTAATGCAGTGAAGGTATAACACAGTACAATACTGCAATGGTGGTGAAAACCACTGATGCAATCTGGACTAATGTCTGATATATCAGAAAAAGTCCGGATTAGCAGGGGTAAGTCCGGACGTTGCTTTTATCGGAAAATCGCATATTTCGGACTGGCCTAAGCCCCAATTAGTCCGTTATAGTGAGGTCTTACTGTATCTGCCGACAGTGATAGTGATGACGTAGGCCCCCCGCGGGGCCACAGTAGCCAAGCCTCACCCCACCACCAGTCCTGTAAACCACGCCAGTCTTCACATCAGTGTAAATGCATTTTTTTTTAAATGTTTCTTACCTATGATGTTTTCTTATTAATATTACTGTACAGTACATCAGTTCATGTTTGTTTCATTTATCATCGTAAAATTAAGAGGTAGAGCCGAGAGAAAGAGTGGGAAAAAGTGCTTACCTTGGGGTGAAGCCGACCAATTTGTAGTCAGCACTGACTCACTCGCCACTGAACCTGATGTGTTTAAACCCCTTCCTTTTGAGGAACTGGCATAGCCATCCATTTGATGCTTTGTCAGGTTTTGTTGGAGGATTAATGCCTTTTTTAAGGCACATGTGATAGAATATCTTTGCCTGCTCCCTTACATGGTGCCCATCTAATGAAACCCCTTCCTTCTCCTTTCTTTGAATGTAGTGAGCAAGATTTCTTTCCATTTTTATTAGCACTTCTTTGTTGGCCACATGCATTCTACCATCAAATTGAGCACCTCCATAGTTATTCACTGGTTGCTTGATTTGTTCACTGTTCTTTAAAATCATTCTCACTGTCAATTCACCAACACCAAACTCCTGACCAATAGCAGAATTACCTTCACCTGCTTTTTTCGTTTCAATCATTTTCAGTTTGGTCTCCAAAATTATTTTCTTGTTCTTCTTACCCATTGGTGCCATGATAACACTCGTGCAAGGTTAGACTGCTAGGGTATTGCGAGGAGCACCACGAAATTGTGAGGGTCAGTGACCTTGGTTGGAAACAGGTGCAAACAAACGTGGCAAGGACCATTGAACTAGGAGGCTAAGTACACCCAATGAACCACGACGTCATTACTCAGGGTGGCAAAGTAGTGCGGGAAGACGACTCTCCCACCACTCGACCTCGCAAAGCGTGTGATCAGTCGCAAAGTTCATAAATGTTAAAAAATACATGACTTTTGGAACTACTTTGCAAAATTGGTGAATCGCAAAGTTAAAGTTCGCAAAGTTGAAGGATGTACTGTATGTGTTACACAGAGAGGTAGAAAGAGGGCTTCCTGGAAATACCAAGAGAAGTAAGTAGAGCAGACAAACACCACTGTCAAAAAGAATAAACAGATGTAGGTTCATCACGTACATCACTGGACAGATAACAGATGAATAACCAGTATAACAGTGGCAATCCAGAGATGGAATGGAAGGAAGATGCAGATGGAGAACAAAATGGCAAGAGGAGATTCAGAGATTTATTGTGAGCTAGATGGAACAGGCTAAACGTCAGTATGTCAAACAAGAAACCATCTTTGCCAACAGTGACAATGAATGACAGTTAATTTAGTCTATAATAAATAAGGAGAATGGGAGTGTGGGCAGTCTACATCCATCCATGCAAGTCTATTAATCTATATATAGCCATATGCTGCAATCTGGTAAGAGGTAGCCATTTGTCTTTGAGTTAGATGTTTTACAGGGAGGATTACTAACCCTCCACCAACCCACCTGTTGATACGTAGGGAACATGTCCGGGTTGGTTATATGGTTACCACCCAGTACTGTAAATGGTTTTGTGACTAGCCATTAGGGTTGTCACTCAATATGAAGCTACCTGACGAGGAAAGAATAGTAATAAAAAGTGACAGGAGAGATGACAGAACTAGGAAGAGAGGAGGGGAGACAAAGAAAGAGAATGATAACGGTGAAGGAAGAGGTAGGCAGCACTGCATCAAGTGAGCAGATGATGGTCATCACCACCTACCACCTATACAGGTAGTGTACAATACATGAGTTTCCTACCCTTTTTATCTCAACCTGGCCCACTCCCCCTCATGACTGCTCAGTTGTTATACAAGGCTATAGTAATACTGTGCTAGTCATGATGAAGTGCAATGCCAAAGGTGTGAAATTATGGGACAAGTTATGAACAGGTAAAGTTTTAATTTTTATTACTGGGATATGCTATTTTACTCATTTATTTTCCATTTGTTACTTGAAAACCCTCTTCAAGTGGGGTGGGGAGGAGCCATCGGGCTTACCGGATTATCAACCGTATCAGATCATGCTTCCCTCAATAAATCCGGAATAGAGAGGGTCTACTATATCAGCTATTTTGAAGAGGAATTCTGCTGTTGACAAAGGTGGCAAGGAATAGGCTGCTTTTTGATGGATTATGCATGCCACCTTCACTGTACTGTGTGAAGCAAAGTGACTACTGGAGTACAGTGCAACCATGAAAAATTGAAAATTTAAAGTTCGCATACATGTAAAACTTGAATCACATAATGCTTGAAATAAGTAGTTCCAATTTTAACTTCCAAAGTTAACCTTCAGATTCAAATTACTGCCAAGGTAAGTGTCTGAAACTGGCTACAATGCTTACTGGGCACTGTATAACCTTAACACCAAGCTCAGGATATTAGGATAGTGCAGTCAACCATCTCTTTGTTTCAAGATTAATACATTATTGTATTCACATCTCATTTTAATCTCACTTTAATTATGACTTCCAAATGAATGCAGTGGTTAAAAAAAAAAATAATAATAATGACGAAGAAAGCAGAAATACTACAGAAACTGGATGCAGGAGTGGCTGCAAGTGGTCTGAGAGACAGTTATGGCACTGGAAGCACTACCATATATGACAAAATGCACTGAAAGCACTACCATATATGACAAAATGCACTGGAAGCACTACCATATATGAAAAAATGCAATGTGACAAAATTCTGATGTTATGTCATTGGAAGCACTGCCATATACATGTTTGACATCAAAAAGCAACATAACAAAATTCTGAAGTTTTATGCTCAGTGAAACCGATACTGTGGATGTGAATGCATTTGGAGAAATACACTGAGGTGGTTTGGTCATGTGGCGGGGATGGAGAGTGACACACTAACAAGGAGATCATAAGTGAGTGAGATGGAAGGGGGGAAAGCAAGGGGAAGACCAAGGATGAGATGGAGGGATGGAGTAGAGAGGTATATGAGAGAAGGGGGTGTAAGTTGCAAGAAGAACAGTAAAATGGTAGGGAACAGGGTGACATGGAGGTAATCTGTTTGTGACCATCTCTTACAGGACTGAGGCATCTGGGCTAGTGGAAGTACATAACTGATATTGTAGCATCTGACTTCCACACAACTTCAGAATCATCCTGCCATTAGACAACTGCTCTGCACATCCATGTGGAAATGTCTCTGCAATGTTTTTTCCTCCAAATTTTACTTCCCTTATTCAGCCTATGGATTAGGGAATAATTTGGAGTTTGAAATAATTTTTAAAAAGTCAGAAGATTTCAGGAGTTTCTGCATGTACAGTATTTACTCAGATGTTTGCAGATGGTAGTAAGACTGTCCACCCTAAAAAATGTCTGGCAGAATTAATGGCTGCTTTGAGTTTTCTTGATCAGGATGATGACAGCAATGATGAAGCTTATCCCTAATGAAAAACTCAGGTGGCAGAGTTGTTATATTATGCTAAGGGTTTGACTTCTGAAATGGGCCAGTAAGTGAATGATTAAAATATGAGAGAGTGCTTGAACTGCATTATGATGTCCCAGTGGTTGCCCATCTTATTGATCAAGATATCATATCAATGTTCTGACAACTGGATGAGAAGTACAAAAATGACAGTAAAGTGAGGCATTGAGTATGAGAGGGTACCAACAGATATTGCCTTACATGCAGCAAGTGATATCAAATTCATGAAACAAAATTAATTTCTTACCAATCAAGAGCTGATGTCTGCATAACTAATACAAGAAAATATTTTGAAACAAGTCAGAACAACTGAATCATGTCATACTGATGGAGTTTCTCAAAAGAGCTGAAAACTAAATGCATCTCATTCTCTAGCTCCATTAGAGCATCCACTGGCCACACTACAGACAATGGTATCCCTTTCTACAACATGTGCTGAGAAATAGTCTCCACTCTCTTTGCCTGATATGACCCTGCAGTTCACCCACTCAAACAGCTTCCCCACCTTGTTGGTTTAAGTGGATGGTGGTGGTTATTGCTGATTATCTCCAGCACGTCTGACTGAGCTGACTCATCAACTGCAGGCAAACAATCACCCCTACAGGGCCATCCCATGCAATGAACTGATGTTCTCTTGTGACTGACAGAACCTCATCATGATGAGGGACAGAAAAAAAGTGTGGAAGTCTGGTTCCTAGGTGAATGATGCATTTGCATCTCTCCATCCGGCCAGTAGGGGCACCACAGCAGGCCCCAGTTCACCCCATAATTTGGTTATAAGGTTACCACCCAGCACTGTAAATGGTTTCTCACGTTACATGAAACCATTAGGCTTGTCACTCAGTGTAGAGCCACCTGAAGTGGAAAACAAAAGTAATACAAAATGGCAGAAAGGACAGGGAGATGTAGGCAACAAGAAGGGCAGATACAGAAACAGAATGAGAAAGGGAAGGAAGAAACTGGCAGCAGCACTTTATCAAGTGAGTGAATGATGATTGCCACCACCTACCACCTCTCATCTTTAGTATTTTATTTCAGTTAACCAGAAAAGTTTATTCAGTTCAGTAGTGAATCAATCAGGCCTGCATGAGTTAATACCTAACTTTGAAAGCCACCTAAATAACTCCCTACCTAACATGCACAGCAACAATTTAAGACCCTATTCACACAAATATGGGACAGAAACCATAAAATAAATGAAAAGGAACCAGAGAATGAGAAATTAGAAGTGAGTAAAGAAAATATTTAGCAGTGTACAGGGTACTTACAACACGGCCGTGGCCATCGCAAAGATTACCCCACCTCCTCTATGGCTCTGACAGTGATGAAGATGCACTTGAAGCACGTACAGTAATCTAGTGTGCACTGCACTTAATCCTTTGCACTGTGAATTATAATTATTTAACACTGCACATTCTGTTCTTACCTGCGTCACGCCAGTTGCAGTGATGCACTCTGCCCTTAATCCACTGCACTCTGAATTCTAATTTCTTAACATTGCACAACACTGTAAATTCCCATGTGGTCTAGTGGTGAGATATTGCAGTTTATTCACTGTCAGAGCGAGCACATGGCCAGCCATGGCGACGAGTGTGTAGTCACGACGGTAGGTAGGCGGGAAATGGGGAGGATGCAGGGGCACTCAAGCAGATGTCGCCGGAACTACGCACCAAAACACAGCTGCTCGTCACCGCATGGCAAATTCAGGGTAGGAATGAACGCATATCAGCTTCCCCCCCCCTCTTTTTTTGGGACCCAAGCCCAAAATGTCCTGGACTTGGGGTGTCCGGGACTTGGGTGTCCGGGTCTTAAAGGGATTACTGTATTCCCATCTTTCAGCTCTTTCCTCTTTCTATTTTAGGACTTCCAGCTCCCACTTTTCCAATTCTTTGTGTTTCCATTACTCTTTTTTTTTCTTTTAATCAATTAACATTCTCCAGCTCATATGAGTCACTCTTGGATGAATGAAATCATCAGGCACTGGCTTTAACAGAACATCAGCATTCTCTTGACCATGAGATGGTTAATGATACCTGTGACTCAGACCTCTATCACTTAACTGCCTTAGCATCCTGTTTTTCTAAAGCATTTGAATCTATTCATAACCAAAAAAAATTTAAAGCACCTTTCCTATCAGAACCTTCCTTCCAATCACCAGCATGGGTTCTGCCAGAGATGCTCCACTGGCACTCTTTTCATTTTCCTTCCAGATTCCTGGCCTTCCTCCTTTCTGGACTGTGACAAAGCTTTGCCACTGCACTTGACATCTCAAAGGCTTTCAAACATGTCTGGTATTAATATATAATTTCCAAACTGACCTCTTATGGTTTCTATCCTTCTACCTATGCCTTCATCTCTAGCTCCTTTTCTGGTCATTCTACTGCTGCTTTTGTAGACTGCCACCATTCTCCTCCTAGAGGTATCAATACTGGTGTTCCTCTGGGTTCTAATCAATCACCAACTATTTTCCTTCTATTCATCAGTAACCTAAGTTGTACATCTAACACTGTCCATTCATATCCTGATGGCTCCACCCTTCACCTTTCCATTCGCTTCTTGCAACATTCACCTCAGCAGTTACTTCAACCAACAAGGGATGAGGTTATGGCAAATTAATGTCTGACCCAACTCATATCTCTGGTTGGGGTAAAAGTAATCTTGATTTTAATGAACAAACAACTAAGTTCTTACATCTTTTGACCTGTCAGGATCTTTTGCAGAAGCATCCGCTAGTTTTTAATAACATCCAACTCCATCCTGCATCATCTCTGAATATACTTGGGGTTTCATTCCCTAAGGATTTATCTAGAAAAGATCATATTAACTCTTGTAAAATCTGCTTCCAAGAGATAAGGTGTGCTAAGCTGGTGCTATGCCTTCTTTACCCCTGCTCAGTTGTTGACTTTATAAAGGAGTTTTATTTGCCCTTATATAAAGTACAACTCTCACGTGTGGGGAGCTTCCCCACGTACAGCTCTTCTCAACGGGGTGGAGTCAAAGGCTTTTCATCTCATTAACTCTCCTCATACAGGCTCCCTTCAACCTCTGTCTCTTCACTGCACTGTTGTACTTTTCTGTCACTTCTTATGTGGTCACTACTCCTCCGAACTGTCTGCTTGCATGCATCTTTATCTCATTTCTATCACTACTTCAATGGTCACTACTCCTCTGCTCTGTCTGCTTGCATCCCTCCACCACTATGGTGCGTATGCAGAACCCGCCTTGCACCAAATTCTTATCCCCTTTCTGTAAGACTCTCTATTGCATGAGTTAACTGTTACTCCCAGTCCTACACATATGCAATGGGTCAACTCTGGAACACTCTTTCTTTGACTGTATTTCCTTCTGCCTATGACCTCCAGTCTTTTAAATACAATGTGTCCAGGCAACCTGAAATGAACAGATCTTGAATTTGGCTCTGTTGTTCTTTTTATTTTTTCCTGCAGGGAACAATCTCATTGGAATCTGGCCTTTGTTCCTTCTTCCTTCCATTAAAAAAAAAAAAAACATGACACTCACTCTAATAAAATGGTTTGGCAATAGCTGATATAGAATAATTATTTCCTCTCACCCATCATCCTTCACTACTCATTCTCCCACTAAATGACCCTTTTTCATTTCCTTGAACTTTTTTCTTCGTACTCCCTCCCTGCACCCTTCCTGATAATTTCACCTCCTTTCAGTGCCCTAATGTCTATGTCATCTTTCCATACTTCTTTTTTACCCTTCCCTTACTATCCTGTAATTAACTCAAGGTTCCAATGCCTTACTCTCAGCTGTATCAAATTATATGGCTTTAGACAGAATTAAATACTAGAGTTTTTCCACCAATGAAAGGATTAATGGTAACATAATTAACATACAGGCTCCTCTGACTAACTCTCAGCTGAATGATTTAGTGATAGGTCAAACAGAATACAAAAGTTTAGTCACCCATGAGAGGGCTGATCTGCACTTTCCTCTTGCTCTCTTCTCACTAACCTTCCCTATAAAGTTCTCCTCCTCCCACAGTCTCCTTTTTACCATTTATCATCATCTTACTTCTCCTCCTTTCTCTATTTCTCCTCACTTTCTCATTCAACTTCTTCCCCTCTCTCCTTCAACTTCATCTCACACTCTCCTTCTACAACTCATCTCTCTCTCCTCCCACTCTCCTTTAACTTCTCTTCCCTCTCTCCTCCCACTCTCCTTTAACATCTCTTCCCTCTCTCCTCCCACTCTCCTTTAACTTCTCTTCCTTCTCTTCTCCAGCTTCTCTTCCCTCTCTTCTCCAGCTTCTCCTCCCTGTCTTTTCCAGCTTCTCCTCCCTCTTCTCCAGCTTCTCCTCCCTCTCTTCTCGAGCTTCTCCTCCCTCTATCTTTCAACTTCTCCTCCCTTATCTCCTTCACCTTCTCCTCCCTTCTCTCCTTCATTTTCTCCTCCCTCTCTCCTTCACCCCCCACTCTCCTCATTTCTCCTTTCTCACCTCCGAAACAGTGAGCCCCTGAGTGGAAGAATCTGGAGGTTCCTCAGGGACTTCCAGCGGTGCTAGACCCTCATAGTCTCCATAGTCTTCGAACATGTAGTAGTCACCAGATCGAATGGCTGTCAAGGTGTGAAAGAAGGGAAAATTATGTTATGCACAATTACAGTACTTCTTCCCTATTAACCCACTAACCTTAGGGACATATTTTTTATTTTATTCTTGTTATCTTTTGATAAGTTTATTTAGTTTAAGATAAACTTTTTGAGAGGGAGGAGTTAGTTACAGCCTTCATAAACCTCTTCAGTAAAACATGACTTTCCTTTAATAACCTCCTTCTGTATGAGAGGTCTCGTATGTTGAATAAATTAGTCTGGTATAAGCAAGAATAAACTAAAAAGTGATGTCACCCAGATGCAAGGGGTTAAAGGAAGATTATGGGATACAACAATTATTTGAAATATTATTTGAGGGAAAATCATTTAACAATATTCATATATAATGCAATATTGACCTGAAACTGACACGGACTGATATTCTGAAACACAACTTCATCTTATCCAATGCAAACAAAGGTGCAGAAACTTGTTAATCCACCATTATTCTATACAGTACAAATATAAATGAATCCATTTAGTTCCTTCAGTGTGGTCCTACCTGCCTCTTCATTTTGTGTGTGTGTGTGTGTGTGTGTGTGTGTGTGTGTGAGAGAGAGAGAGAGAGAGAGAGAGAGAGAGAGAGAGAGAGAGAGAGACCTATTTCTGCTGCTGTCCCAGTACTGTACTTAATACAGTGAAAATTCAAAACTTTCAGGACACTTTGATGCTATAACACTTTCTCCTCAACTCTGATTATGTCAAGGCAAATTTTTCACTTGACAGTGTTTGTGAATAAAGGCAATGCAAAAGGATCATGCCTTTTACCCAAAGCTTCAAAACCACCTAACACATGTATAATGTATCTTTGGCAATACAAAAAATTATTTGATTTACTGTAATGGAGCACCTTTATTCTCCAGTGGTGGATAAAAGAACTTCAACTGCACAGTCATATAATGCTGCATACCCTACATGTGTGATGCTAAAGATGAGGATACAGTTCTGCAGAATGTGAAATTTATAGGTGAATGAACACATCACAAACAATGTTAGTACATTACAGCATATAAGACACAGACTGCTTTGAGATATTCAGTTGAGTACAGCAAAAGACCCAACAGTATGTTCTGTATCTGGTGGTGAAGCTGACACTAGTGCTGGAAAAAGAACATAAGTACACATTCTACAGTACAACGGACAAACAAGAAATGAAATGTAACCCTAATTCTATAAGGTACAAACAAATAAAACTACTAAGACTTCTACACATCCTAAAACAACTCTGTATTTGGATGTAATGAACAGCGGTTTGGAAGGACATATTGAGCTGAAGATAATCCAACTCAGAAGACAGAGCAGTAGATCTGGAAACAAGTTAAACAAAACTGAATGAAGAGAAAAAGAATAATATTGATAATTTAAAAAATATTCACAATTGGATTCCATATGCTTACAACATGCCATACTTACACAGTGAATGAAAGCTAGGCTCAGTCTATAAAATGTGACATGACTTGTACAAATAACAGTTTGCCATCAGTTCATGCACATCATTACTGTTTGTATGTAATTATCATTACAACAACTGCATTTTTTGTACAGCATTACAGTACTGCATACAGCAGCTGTGCATTCCAACAGAACATTCCTTTCAGTTCATGCTATACCTCATAAATTTTCAAAGTGCACATCAGTAAACAATGAGTATCATCCCAGTTTGTGATATACAGTATATGTATCCAAGAGTCTCAGGGAAAAATCAATCAGACTACAATTAAAAACATATTCCATATATTTACTTTATATTTTGACCAAACTTCAATACAAAACCTGGGAGAAAATTACTTTAAGCAACATATATAATTTCACTGACATTGCATGGGGTTAGTAAACAGATCAAATTACTGTATGATTATGTAGTGATCAGCTCACAGCAAATGACTCTGTACAGTAATCTGTGGTGGAAAGTGGAAGGGAGTGGTGATCATATGGTAGGATGCAGAATAGTCATCAGGGTTCTGTGTAACACAATATTGCCTTTGGTGTTTTTGAAAGTAAATGCCCAATATTTAACAAAACAAAACTTCACAAAAGCACAGGATGCTCATAAAGTTAAATATACTTACTCTACGCAATACTGTACTGTAATGTAAATTAACAAATCCTCAGTATATACTGTATAGTATTCCTCAAGACTATTCTGCACTAACCACACTTATGCTGCCATAAGTTATGAAGCCAGGTTACGATACCATCAGACCACTGAAATGGTTGCTTGGGGTCGTAGGAATGCCAGAACACCTCCCAGCTTAAGTGTTGTGAGTCACCAGTCTCCCATACATATCGAATCACTTGATGTCCAGTTATATCTCCTGAGGTGACTATGTCTGTGTCCAGGAGTAAATTGGTTGTTGACTGTTTTCTACTGCATACATTCTGTATTTTTTCCACAAAAAAATAAATAAAAAAATAAAAAAAATAAAAAAACTTGGAATCTGTAAAATCAGGCTGCTCTTTCCTCGATCAGTGAACAGCTTTTATTATGTTATTCTGCTGTCTTTATTCTTTTAGCTCAAAATATTAGAACTGTTAATAAATATATCAAAAGCCTATACAACTAATATGATATCCCATTAACAAATTCAGCAATTCATAAGAAGAAGTTATCAGTATATAAAACATAGTCAACATTCTGCTGAAAAAAAAACAAAAAATGAGACATCACTCAAACTCAAGTGAACATATTATACCTGATATTTAAAATATAGATCGTACAATGCAAAACTTGTACATGAAGTAAACATATAAAAAGTAAAACATGTAAACACTGCACTTACAGAAGGATGGCACAAGCACACATACAGAGAAGCGAAGGGGACATAAGGGTACATACGAACAGTGCATGTAGTACTGCTATACTATATGATTACTTTGTCTTGAAGATATACAGTATATATTCTACAAATGACAGTGTGATAGATATCTTTGTAAAGTAGTGTGAGATAATCACGAAATATTAATTACTCAACAGGTTGGATATGGTGTTATGAATCATATCAGCCTGATGTACTACGTATTATATGTACTGTATGTGCCTATGTTTGCACCACAAGTTATGCCAAATCAGATGATCATCATGTGTAGAAAACTGTGTATAAATCAGGTGTAAAACAATGAAGTGACTTCTGAACTGTACTGAAGCAGTAGTAATGACTATAATGAGGTACACCCATGTGGTGTGGTGGTTCTCCAGTTACTGGAGTGTAATGAACATACTATACTGATACTGTACTATGAATACCAAAATATATGCAATGTATTCCTGGTAAAAGGAGTGCACAATTATCAATTAAGTGATTCTGCAAGAGGAGGTATATATGTGTGGAGTGATATTATACCTGTGATGTAACTAACATCCCATTAACACTCTCTGGCATTCCTAACATAACAGTGCACAAGGGCCAAATATACCTATGCAAATCTGTGACTGTCATATTTCAATAAACCCTATATTTTTCTTAAACTTTTTTGCTAGTGGTAGGTGGCAGTGACCATCATCCACTCACTGGATGTAGTGCTGTCTACTTCTTCCTTCACCTTTATCATTCTTTTTCTGTGTCTCCCCTTCTCTCTTCCCATTTTTCTCCATCTTTCCTGTCACTTTTTATTACTCTTCTTTCCTTTTCAGGTGGCTTTACATTAAGTGACAAACCTAATGATTTCCTGTAAGCCAGGAAACCATTTACAATGTTGGGTGGTAACCATATAACCAACTCATACGTGTTCCCTACGCGTTAACAAGTGGGTTGGGAGAGAGTTAGTGCCCCTCCCTGTAAAACGACTAACTCAAAGACAAAAGGCCACCTCTAACGAGATTATGCATCTGGCTATTATAATTTTGTCTTCACATATGTAAATAAATGGACATAAAAAAGCTGTGTGTAAGTCAAATACTCTACATGAAAATAAATTTACTGACAGTTACCTGGAAAAAATTCACTTGGGAATGGAATTAAAAGAACTTGTTTCCTATTGCCATTTTATTAAGAACTTTAAGTGTGTGCATTCTTAAAATGGTTTTGAACTGGCACCATGTACCACCCAGCAAGCTGCAAGATTCCTGTGGCTTGAACTGTCAGCCAATAGGAAGGCTTGTATCAATCCAGTGACCATAATACTGCATCCCTGAAGCAATCCACAATGGTCATCCAACTGAGTTCACTTGTTACACATCAGACATCAGATGAAGGAGGTTGTGCATGGTAAATGGAGATCCTGACACAACAAGCCATACAGCCCAACACCATGATGGTGAGTTTATGATATTTTTACACTTTATGAATTTCTGTGATTAGCAGAAATTTGAAACTGTCCGTAATCATGTACCTTCTTCTGTGGGAGAAGAATGTTGTACATGAAAGTAAAGGACGACACGTGATGGGCTAGCAACAATGTTCATTCATATACAGGTACATTCATTCGGCCTGATTCATCCCAACTCGGGCTTGTCCTTTTCCGTCATTCTGCTCAAGTTACTTGACTTATGGTGTCCATGATGAATTACATTTATGAAAAATAGTAGAGTACTGTATTTTAGACCCATCATTAGGTTACCCAACCACTGCAATGTAACTAGAGTATAGTAGAGCAAACTCTCAATTTGAACATACAGTACTCAATATGCACTAAACAGGTTGTGTGGGAAGATGACTCCTGACACGCCTCAGTAAACAAAGAAAACAACCAGTATGAGAGGGATAATCCCAGAAGTCAGCCCCCATTCACAGCCATCCCCCTCAAATTTCCACTGTCAGACCATGTAGACTTATGCTCACTCTCACTCAGAATAAACAAAATGCTGTGTTTTTGTAGGATACTGATGAAACGGAATCATAAATCAACACTGCTACACTTTAAAAGCTGACCACCCCTACACACACACATGGACATGTACAGATGCACATCACTTACTGCCTGCCTGTCACCTCATCACCACCACTCACTGAATGCAATAAATCAAGAGAACAATGAACTAAAAATTATACCCAATTTTACAATAAATGATGACAGCATTCACTTCACTTACATGATAACTGCAGTGTCTGCGTATGACAATTTCATGCATACACGGTGCTTCCCATGCAAGCCGAGAGTCAGACATTTGAGCCAAGATGGCTGCCTCATGTTTATATTCACTGTGACTGCATCCCTTTCATTCCATTTAGTGCACACAAGGCCACCAAAACATCATCAGTATTGCCAAATAATGGTGCAAGTGCATACTGTATAGTGCAAAGTGCATTACTATGTTGAATGAAAACTTTTTGTGCTTTTTGTATGTGAAATACTGACGCTTATGACTTGGAAATCATGTCTGGCAAGGATGCAACCCCCAGTGGGAAGTGTGGTGCTAATGAGGGCACCGAGGGCAAACCTAAAAGGGGATTTTTTTTTTTTTTTCAAATTTTGGGTTATATGGCCCCTGACTACCAACGTATCCCCATTTAACCAATGTTACATCAACCTCGGTACAGCATTCGATAAATCAGTACGCTCAAACCTCGGGTACCGTGGGCAATAGGTACTGACAAGGACCGTGGTACTCAAATCTGCATCACTCAGACAATATGTTTACATGTATATTGGTACAATGTGTTCTGGCAACTTTCCAAAAATCTCACTTTTGCCCCTCATTACCACCTTACCCCACGTAAATTACCCCAACTTATACCCACCGTCAGGTCAAACACTGAGAGAGATAACTATTGTACTTAAGAACATTAATGGTATTAAAAATAGTATTAAATAGTATTAAAAATAGTATTCTCTATCTATCTATTGCCAGACACCATAATCCCGTAAGGGGTGGCCATTTGACTTTGAGTTATTTATTTTACGGGGAGGGGCACTAACCCTCCACCAACCCACTTGTTGACATGTAGGGAGCACGTATGGTTTGGTTATATGGTTACCACCCAGCGTTGTAAATGGTTTCTTGGCTTACAGGAAACCATTTGGCTTGTCACTCAATGTAAAGCCACCTGTAAAGGAAAGAAAAGCAGTAAGAAGTGACAGGAATGATGGGAGAAATAGGAAGAGAAGAGGGCAGGCACACAAAAACAATGATAGAGGCTAAGGAAGAAGTAAGCAGCACTACATCAAGTGAGTGGATGATGGTCGCCACCACCTACCACTAAAAAATAGTATTAAATAGTATTAAAATGGTATTAAAACCCTTGTGTTGTTGATACATAGCTCCCCGGTATTCTCCTCCCGCCCCCAATGTTGTTGCCAATTTCGCTTCACTCTTATCATGTGGCCTTCGGGAGAGACTTTAGGCTGTATGGTTAAATGAAAATTTATGGTTTAGTGGCCGAAATAAAACGAAAATGTGTGCTAACCAGAAAAAAGTACTTTCATCAGTGTGTTCTCGTGGGTTAGCATTCAGTTTCACATTCTTTGTTTGATATTGCGCTTCCCAACACATTTCTGAGTAACTAAGCTTATGGCTAAACTGCTCAGTCAGTCCGAAATGTGTTGGGACGCCCAATACCAAACAAAGAACGTGAAACTGAATGCTAACGTATAAGAACACATGGATGAAAAAGTACTTTTTTTTCTGGTTTGCAAACATTTTTGTTCTATTTCGCTCCCTAAAACTGCCAGAACCATAAATTTTCATCTAACCATACGGCCTAACGTCCCTCCTGAAGACCACATGATAAAAGGCAAAACTTTGACATTATGGGTTGGGGGTGGGAGAAAAGTGCCGAGAAGCTACATATCAACAACACATGGGTACCCAACTCAACTTTTGTTTTATTAATGCTTTTTTTAATACCAATGATGTTCTCAATTACAAAAGTTATATCTCTTTCACTGTTTTACCTGATGGTGCGTGCAAGTGGGGGCAATTTATGTGAGGTAAGGTGGTAAGAAGGGGTAAAGTGAGAGTGTTCTTCTTCTGACACTCCACATAACGCCCTATAAACATCTGTCAGCTTCAGGACAACACACAGTGTAGAGTCTCTACACTGTGAGGACAACATACAAACTTTCACATGTGCCAGGTTTGCATCACTTCCTACGAACGATCATTATCTTCTCCCGATACTTCCAAATCGTTTTGATACTGCTTTCATTCATGCCATTTTTTTTTTTTTTTTTTTTTTTTGCATTTTGGTAAATGTATGCTTTACTCAAAGCAGTAGAAGGACCTTACCAATTCAATTCATATTTCTCCAGTTTGTTTACTGTACTTCTCTGACTATTTTCAGGGTGGCAAATTACCTTTTCCTGCTGAAAGTTGTCCCACTTTTTATCATCACGTTCCTTAAGGCGTACCTATGGTTGACTTCATGTACTCAAAGGTGGTTTCGTTTCCTACCTCCCCAACTGGATGTAAGGTTAGGTTAGGTTAGGTTAGATTAAATTATTAGGTATAGTCAAGCTTGGTAAGGTTCAGTTAACACTTAGGTTAGGACAGGTCCTTTCGCCGTAACCCTGAGAGTCAAATGAGTTGACACGGTGGAACACAACAAAAAACAACAGGGAGACAGATTTCGCTTGAAACATTTATTTACCACCCAGAAGTAATACAAAAAATATAACTGACTATCAGGAAGAAGAGCGAAGACTGCAGAAATGAATGCTAGCCTATGAGAGCACACGGATGGGGGTATTTTTTTTCTGATTAGCAAATATTTTCATTGTTTCGTCCCCTAAGACTGCAAAATCCATATGATTATGGTAAAGTAAGTGAGACGTGAGAAAGGACTTGATAGCCATATGCTCAGTCGGTCTGAAACGTGTTGAGAAGCACGAAATCGAACAAAAAATGTGGGACTGAACACTAATTAACTTACGAGAACACATAGATGGGAGTGTTTTTTTTTTTCTAATTAGCAAACACTTTCGTTCCATTTCACCCCCTATAACTGCGAAACCTATTATGAGTGTGGGGTGAGGAGCGAGAAAGTATTGATAACCGTATGCTCAGACAGTTGGAAATGTGTTGGGAAGCAAGAAATCAAATGAAGAATGTGGAACTGAAAGCAAACTTACAAGAACACAAGGATGAAAGTGATTTTTCTTACTCTATTTAGCAAACATTTTCGTTCCACTTCGTACCTTCAAACTGCAAAACCAATTATGAGTGTGGGGAAGAGCTAAGTGAGGCTCGAGAAAGGACTGATAACCATAGGCCCAGGTGGTCCGAAATGTGATGGGAAGCATGAAATCAAATGAAGAATGTGGAACTGAACCCTAACTTACATGAACACATGGATGAAAGTTTTTTTTTTTTCTGATTAGCATACATTTTCGTTCCATTTCGTCCCCTGAAATTGTGAAACCCATAAACTTTTGTATAATTATTTGCCCTTGAGTGTGCCCAGGAAGCATATTTCAGTTCTGTAACTAATGGGAACCCTCAGTCAGGAACAACGCTCGCCCAGTTGTTTCAAAACTAACCATAATTTTTCCTCAAAAATATGGTCAATGTGTTTCCCAGGCAAAATGTCGCTCATCAACCTAACCATAACCTAAACTACTAGGGCTGCTTGACTGAGGTGGCTGGCTGTGGCATTGAGACAAATACCCATACAGAACGGAAATATGTGCCCAGGAAAGGTACCCAAAGTCTAGAGGGTGACATCATCACACACGACTTTCAAATTTCGCCACCAGGCCAGCTGAGTTCCCACATGAGCTCAAGTTTTTCCGCGTTTTGACATGACTTGTCGCATTATGCTGACCACGTTAGAACAAAAACGTGTTACTCAAGGATTGTGTGTGTGTGTTTTGAGTTTTCACTTGCCATAATCCCATCGCATACTGAGTCATGGCTGTATTTTTTCTTCTTCCAACTAAGATTTTTATTAAAACAAATGGTCATAAAATCAACATTTAAAATATTATGAGATGTGAAATGGTCTCTATACTTGAACATCTGGCCATGTACACACACACACACACACACACACACACATTTTTTTTTTTTTTAATACCAGAACAGAGGAAGGAAAAACAAGTGGATAAAAAAAAATGATCCACACACAAGATTACTGGCACCCTCCATTCATAAAATATCTGTAACAGTTGGACTTGAACAGCTGTAGGTTGAAGTTTGTGGGGAAACAACTCCAGGGAAGCGAGTTCCAGAGAGATGCAATTTGGGGAATAAAAGAATTCTGACAGGCAGAAGTTCTGCAATATGGTCGTGTGACATTCAGTCATGAGTGCTACCAGATGCCCATGTAGTACGTGGCAAGGCATGGAGTGGTGGTGCAATGGACTCAACTTCGTCTGAGCATTTCCCATGAAAGTATCTGCAAAATAATGAAAGGGAAGAACTGAGAAGGGCAGAGGACAGTGTGCCAATAATTATGCAAGGAAAGGACGATGTCCAAGAGAAGATTGAAGAAGTGTTTAAGCTGGAAAAATATGTGGAGGGAGGGGCAAATTCACTCAAAGTAAAATTTCAACCTCAGGTCTCAATTAACCCCTTCATTACCGAAATCGATAAGGTTTACGCTTGTAAAACTAGAAAAAGTTCTGGCGAGGAACCGATAATTGTAAGGTTTACGGTGGCAAACCTGATAAGCACAGGGAGGTATAGGAGGGTAGGAATGTTGGTTTTGGGGTTACTAGAGAGACTTGGGTTGTAAAAACTGGCAACTTGACTCTGACGTCATTCTCCTTGTCATGGCCATGCCATGGCCATATCAGAGTCCATGCCAGGCCATGATTGACATCATTTGGGTATTTTGGATATGATTTATTATTTCAAATGTTTTGGGCATATATATAGACCTATATGGCATGATATAAACAGAAAAAAATAGTTGCACTAGGCATATCAGCACGTGGTTACCATGACAACCACCCTCCTCGGCCCCACAACCAACCAGCAGCCAGTTCTCACCAGCAACCCCTCAGTATCCCCAAAGCTGCATGCTGTGACTGTGTGTGTTTTTTTTTTTTGGCTGTTTTTGCATGATCATGGCGTCATCTGATACTGATGACGAATTTGATACAAAGCTTGCTAGTGAGTTAGATGAGTCTGACGACAATGAAACTCAATCAGACATCAGTGAGTGAGTCAGACGATGATTTATTTACCAGAAAACGACAGTGACAGCGAGAGTACGAGTGATGAAAGCGAGATAGATAATTGCTCAAATCCCAGCCCTGTAGGCTCGCCATTGTTGCAGAGTCCCTGAGGACCTGCCTTCACCCTCTTGTTGGATCCGTTTGCAGATCAAAGGCCACCTCCACTACCTACACTTCACCTGGACTTTCCCAACGTACATCCTGCAGTGTATCAACGCCACGAGGAGCAACATATGAGTCCTGTATATATCTTTTTATGTCTGTAAAGTCTATATTTATAGGAACAATGAAAGTTTAGTAAAGTATATATATCCCTACACATATACTACTATAGGAAATGTATTTCAAATCATGCACAGTGTACCTCATGGTCAACATGTACTTGAGAATATAAAAGTAACATAAAATGAAAAACAGCGAACTTATGATAAACGATCACCCCCCCACGCACACGCATGAACTTCCGGGAATTCGGTTTGATGGAGGGAGAGCGGGGCGGCTGGGGGTGGGAGGCGCGGTAATGAAGAGGTTAATGAAATAATCAACAAGACTTGGAAATCAGCGGATAAGGAAGGATTCAAAAATATTTGGATAAGGAGAGATGCAAATGTGGAAGAGAGGACTAAAATAAAGAAACTTGTTCAAGAGGCAAAGGAAAAAAAGCGACCAGAGAATGGAGGAAGAGAAGACAAAGTTCTACTGGAAAGTTGTGGATAAGAAATTGAGGAACTTGTACCAAAGGAGAGAAGGAGAGAGAAGGACGAAATGAAAAATAATGCAAAAAGATTGAAAGTATGATATGCTAATGTAGATGGTCCAATCTCAGCAAGGCTAGAGGTAGACAATTTCTTGGGAGTAAATGAGCCAGATATTATGTGCTTTATACAGACCAAACTAAGAGAAAATATTGAAACTGAAATGGGAGATGGGAAATACAAACTATGGAGAAGAGATGGAATAGAAAAAACAGGAGGAGGAGTTATGATAGCAGTGAAAATCAGCCTAAATGTGAATAGTGTGGAACTGGGAGAAGGTATGGCTGAAGCGATAAACAAGGTAATAGAAACCAGAAGGAAAGGCAAGAGACATTGCAGTAGCATATGTCCTCCCCATGACAAGGGCATGGA
This sequence comes from Birgus latro, assembly GCA_018397915.1. NCBI lineage: Eukaryota > Metazoa > Arthropoda > Malacostraca > Decapoda > Coenobitidae > Birgus > Birgus latro. The sequence goes on along the minus strand of JAGKTI010000028.1, from coordinate 169,174 downwards.
ATGAGGGGGAATATCAGATGTTGTCGGGTGTGCTGGTTGCGGAGAAATGGGTGGAATATGTTATGAATGTTATGAGAGTAAGTGATAGGATATTTGTAGCGAAAATTTTGATCGGACGGAAAATGATTTCAGTTATATCAGCATATGCTCCACAGGTTGGATTGGATGACGCAGAGAAGGATAGATTTTGGGATGATTTAATACATGTAGTAAGTGGTATGGGCAATGATGAGGTAGTGGTTCTGGGAGGGGATTTAAGTGGTCATGTTGGTAAAGCAGCTCAAGGTTAAGGAGGAGTCCATGGAGGATGTGCATATGGTGTGAGGAATGCGGAAGGGGAAAGAATACTCGAGTTTGGATTGTGTGCAACACACATTTTAGAAAAAGAGCGAGTAGATTGATTACGTACGAGTCCGGGGGAAATGGTAGTCAGATAGATTATTTTCCGGTCAGGAGGGTTGATAGGAGATTAGTGAGGGATGTTAAAGTTATAGGAAGCGAGGAGTGTGTGCAGCAGCACAAACTGTTGATTTGTGACATGGTGCTTAAGGAACGACTGATGAGAAGGAGGACATATGAGGCCTTTAGAATACAAAGGGCGAACTTAACAAAAGTAAGTTTTGAGAAAAATGCATTTAAAGTTTTTGTCAGTGTATCAAAGCATATGTGAGGGTTTGGTATAACATATCATACACCAAAATGTTCCTCTGGACATTCTGTATCTATTGGAAGGAAAAGAAAAAAAAATACATCAATAACTTTTTATTGATGATCATAAGGGTATATTGTCAAACATTAATGAAATAAGTGATCATTATATTTTGGTGGTATTTATGAAAACTGAGGCAAAAAAACAGTGTATTTCATAAGTAATAAAAAAAATCTTGGTATCATCATTTGCAACCATCACAAAACTGATTTAATACACACAAAACGTAACTATTTTTAGCTTTTAACACACAAACTCATTCAGAGAAGACGTAAGACCTTCACAAGCTTGTGTGATGATCTTACACAATCACTTGAAACAGTAAGAATATCCACCATCTAGGAGACAGTTGAGCATGAGCAGTCTGAAAATGGGGGGTGGAATTGGACTTTGCTAACAGTCAAGGAAATCGTCGTCTGGGTCATCAGTATTACGTCCAACGACAGCCCCTACTGCCCCCTCTTGTTCTCTCAATAAGTTCTCAAAGAATCCCATGTACTGTGGGTTGCTGGTACTGACGAACTGCATTAAGTCTTTTATATCCTTTAGCTTTTCAGCAGAGAGTTTCACAGGAACTGGAGGGAATTGGTATAGTAGACAGATTGAAGGATTCTTTACTACGTTTTTTCTGAAGGCACACTTTGCCTTACAGGTTCTTGCCTATCCCTTACAGTACACTTCACACTTTCTCTTACTACCAATAACTCAATTTTGAGAAATTGTTGAGTTCGCCCTTTGTATTCTAAACGCTTCATATGTACCTAGGAGGAAAATATGGAAGCTGGGAAACCAATCAGTAAGGGGTGCCTTTTATAGTGATATGAGGAGAGTGGTGGCTGAACAGGAAGCCGTAGATAGAGACGTTAATGAACAGTATAGACCCCTTAAGAACAACCTCTTGAGAGTTACCGATGCAATATGCGGTTGGACAGGAGGCACACCAAGACATAAAGTAACTTGGTGGTGGGATGAGGGTGTAGAAGCCGCAGTTAAGGAGAAAAGAAGGCTTTTCCGGGAATGGAAGAAGGGTGGTAACAGGGAGGAGTACTTGGCTGCCAACCGCAGGCCTAGAAGAGAGGTATACAGGGTGAAGTCTGAGTCACTGAGACTTTTACTTGGTAATCTAAATCATGGAGGAAGGAAAAATATGATTCTTAGGGTGGCAAATCAGGTGAAGAGGGATAATCGGGACATTGTAGGTGAGCAATGTCTTAAGAATGATAAAGGAAGTGTAGTGGTGAACAGTGAAGATATTAAAGATGCATGGAGAGAGCATTATAGCCGGTTGTTGAATGAGGAGTTTGATTGGGATAGGGAAGGGTTGGAGTCAGCTGATCCAGTGTTTGGCCCTTGGCCTTTGATTGATGCTGCTACTGTGAGTGAGGCAATAGGCAGGATGTGGGTGGGGAAGGCGGCAGGTGTGTCTGGGTTGAATGCCGAAATGTTGAAGGCCTCAGGAGATACTGGGGTGAGGTTAGTCACTGACCTGATAAATAAGATTATATATGAGAGTGTTGTCCCAGATGACTGGCTGAAGACTGTAATTGTAAATGTGTACAAAGGGAAGGGTGATGCCCTGGAAAGGGGAAATTACAGAGGTATAAAGCTCTTAGATCAGATAATGAAAGTAATGGAGAGTTCTAAAAGGTATGATTAGAGAAGAGTGAATATCGATGAGATGTAGTTTGGGTTTATGCCAGGCAGGGGGACCACTGATGCCATATTCATTGTTCGACAGCGTAAGGAAAAATATATTGGTAAGAAAAGGGAATTGTATTTCGTTTTTGTTGATCTGGAAAAGGCCTTTGACAGAGTCCCTAGAGAGGTGGTGAAGTGGGCAATGAGGGAGCTAGGGTTGGAAGAGTGGCTGGTTAGGGTGGTTATGGCCATGTACGTGGGTGCTCGCACCCAGGTAAGAGTGAATGGAGTTTTGAGCGATGAGTTTTCCGTGAATGTTGGTGTGCATCAGGGGTCAGTTTTGAGTCCCTTGTTGTTTATCATGGAGCCTGAAGCCCTCTCACGTGACTTCAGAGATGGACTCCCATGGGAGATGTTGTATGCTGATGATTTGGTGTTGACTGCGGAGAATGAAGGGGAGGTGGAGGAAAGATTTAAGAAGTGGAGAGATTGTATGGGGTACAAGGGCATAAGGGTAAATGCATATAAAACAAAAGTGATGATATCTAGGAAGGACAGAAGTCAAGAGTGAGAGCAGTGGAAATGAGTTATTTGAGAGGAGCATGTGGAGTCACATGGAGAGACAGACTAACAAATGAGGAAGTGAAGGAGCGTTGTGGTGTGCTTGAGGACGTGATGGGAAGCGTTAGGAGAAACACGTTAAGGTGGTTTGGGCATGTGGAGAGGATGGAGAGTGAAAGATTGACGAGGAGAGTGCATGTGAGTGAGGTGGAGGGGGCGAGAGGGAGGGGGAGGCCGAGGATGAGATGGAGGGATGGAGTGGAGAGGTATATGAGAGAGGGGGGTGCGAGTTGGGAGCGTGGTAGTGAAATGGCAGGGGACAGAGTGACATGGAGGCGATTTGTTTGTGGCCACCCCGTTCGGGATTGAGGCGTCTGGCAATAGATAGATAGACAGATGATATCTAGGGTTGGTGGCAATACAATCAGAGGAGAGGGAGAGTGGCCATGTGCAGTTTGCCACATGGGTGTGGGAAGTAATTCCATTTTGTGTAGTGTTTGTGATAAATGGGTGCACAAGAGATGTAGTGGTATTAGAGGTAGACTGCGAGATAATGCTGATTTCATGTGTGCGGCGTGTCGGGGAGAGCAGGTGGAGATTGTTAGGCATGAGAGGGTTGAACTTGCAGGTGAGTCTCTTGAGTGTGTGGAGGAGTTTTGTTATTTGGGAGACATGTTATGTGCCGGAGGTGGGGCTGGAGTTAGCTCGGTTGCTAGGGTGAGAAGTGGCTGGAAGAAGTTCAGGGAGCTGTTGCCTCTCCTGACATTGAGAGGACTCTCCTTACGTTCTAAGGGGTCTTTGTATGCAGCATGTGTTAGGAGTGTGATGCTGTATGGTAGTGAGACCTGGGCAGTAAAGGAAGAGGATATTCACAGGTTTAAACGTACAGAAATGACAATGATTAGGTGGATGTGCAGTGCGTCCCTGCATGCAAGGTCTGGGGGGGCTGGGTTTACGATGGAAGAGTTGAGAGGTAGGATGGGACTGGAGTGTATTGGTGTTGTGATGAGGAGAGGTAGGCTGAGGTGGTTTTGACATGTGGAGAGGATGGGGGATGATAATTGGGTACAGAGGGTGAGAAATGTTAATACTGGGAGAGGGGTTGGGAAGGGTAGACTGAGAAAGACATGGGATGAGGTCATTAAGTGCGACTTAAGGGTTAAGGGACTGAACAGGGAGGCAGCCAGAGATCGAGCAGCCTGGAGAGCTGCCATTATGTGACCTCAGGCTGACGCACGCAAGCATGTTGAAGCCTTCAAAAACTAAACGAAACGAGGACTTTAATTGTAAAGCGGTAAACTGGGAGGAGTGGGGATCAGGAAGTAGTGAAGATTCATGGGGCACTATACAATTAAATGTAGCAATGGATATTGTAATGACCCAGTGGGTCAAAGACAAGACAAGATTAACTTGCCAAGTCCCACTGACGTATATATACGCCCAAACGTGTTGTCACGCTCAGTCCTGATGACATATATAAACGCAAGGTCCGTCATTTGACATTTTTCAAGTTTTGCAGGTGATTATTGGTAGGCATATGTGTGACATTATCCTCTACCCACTGCCAGGTGGCAACACTGCCTGGCCCCGCGTGATCTCCCCCACCCCCTTGCATGCCATTTTCTCAGCAACTCACCTGTTAGCAGTGACCTGGCCAGTAAAGACATGTCGCGCCATGGTCTCTCCAACGATGACATTCAAGGTGAAAGCGATTCCTGATGTGGAGGACAAACATTACGTGGCACCAGAGGAAGAAATGAGCAGAAGTGACGAGAAGGTAACGTCACCAAGGAAGGTGCAGTATGTTGATGTGTCTGGCGAGTGATACAACACTTATATCGCCTACATTATTGTGTGAAAACCAATATACTCTTATACTACATATAAATTCATACCAAATAAATAAATATCTACCTACTCCGACTGGTTTGGAATAGTTGCCCCTCCGTAGAAAATGTCTTCTCTGGAGCACGGCTCCATAGAAGGCAGTACAGTACCAGGTGAGGGAAGGGTCACCTGTACAGGGCACTTCTAGCTCAGGTGAACACTTTCTCTGAATTTTTGATCTTTCTCATAAAAAGCAGAGGTTTTAGCACAAAAAAAAAAAAAAAAACTTTTTGAAAATCTGCAGGGATTGGGGAGGGTCACTGGTGAAAAATCTGTCCGGATGTAGCAGGTTAAGGGGGAATGACACCAACAAGACTAAATTTAATTCTAACCAAAGAACATGAAGCAACTGAATCGCTGAAATATCTGTATCCTATAGGAAAAAGTGGTTATGCAGTGATAGAGTTCCAAATGACAGAAGGAAATGGGGAGACAAGAGATGAGCTATACAAGCATGGAAGATACAACTTTGGGAAAGCAAACTTCAAGGAACTGAGAAAAATTTTTGAAAAGGAGGACTGGTGGGAATTATGGGAAATGAGAGAGATACAGAAGAAGTGGGATGTCTTTCTAGACTTCTATAATACCAGTGTGGAAAAGTATGTGCCAAAAGTTAGTGGGAAAGAGAACTGGAGAAATGACTGGTTCAACAAAACGTGTATGATAACAAAAAAAAGAAAGGGATAAGGCATGAAACAAATGGAGAAAGAGAGGTAATGATAGAACAATGGAAGAATAAAAAAGAACTAGAAATAAATATACAAGAATACGCAGAAAGGAAGAAAGAAACTTCGAAAAAGGTATAGTTGACAAATGTAAGGAACCTAAATTGTTTTAAATGTTTGTAAATGGCAAACTAAAACAAAAGCAAGGAATCAATAAGCTGAAAGTGGAGGGAAATGTCTGTAAAGTTGCAGTTATGCAAGCTGAAATAATGAACAAATGTTTCCAATCAGTCTTCAGTAAAGAAAGTGAATTTGTAAAGGACAAGGGAGTGACAAGAAATGTAGTGTTAAAAGATATAATGGTTGAAGTGCAAGAAGTATACAGATTACTGGAAACTCAAGATGTGATGAAGGCCCCAGGTCCAGACAGGATCTCTAATTGGATTTATTTTTTTTTTTATAACAGAACAGAGGAACGAAAAACAAACAAAAAATATATACAGTACTCCCTCCACTATCTGACGTAATAGAGCCAAAGGCATGTCTGGATATTGGTCTTGTCTGGATATTGGCCCTGAAGCTCCAGCACTGGTCATTCATGACCCTAACTTAACCTAACCTAAATCAGAAAACAACCTACCTACCTCCCTACCGGACATGAATAGCACTTATTTAAGTCCCCTTCACATAAATAATGCACACAAAGCATGAATTAACTGAATTTTAACCAAAAAATGATGATTTAGAGGTGAGTAAGGAATAGGTGCTCACAACTTGCCAGCAAGTGTAAGTATCAGACATGGAAATCACTATGAAAATCACCCTTTCTCACACCATATGCATTTAATAATGGACATAAAGGATGAATTCATTGAATTTTAACCCAAAAATTATGATTTTGAGGCAAGTAAGGGATAGATGTTCATGAGTTGGCAGCTTAGTGTAAATAAGTATCAGACGTGGCAATCACTATGAAAATCATAATTTCTCACATCTTATGCACTAAAATATGGGATACAAAGCATCAAATAAATAAACTGTTATCAGAAAAAGAGTTAGGTATGGCAAAGGTGCTCACTGTTCACCAACAGCACCAGTCATTCTTGACACTAACCTAACCTAACCTAAATCAGAAAACCACCTACATACCTCCCTCCCGGACATGAATAGCACTTAATTAAGACCCCATTCACATAAATAATTGGCACAAAGCATGAATTAATAAAATTTTAACCCCAAAATTATGAATCTGAGGTGAGTAAGGCAGTTCACGAGTTGGCAGCTTAGTGTAAGTAAGTGTCGGACGTGGCTATCACTATGAAAATCATCATTTCTCATATCTTATGCACTAAAATATGGGTTACAAAGCATCAAATAAATAAATTGTTACCAGAAAAAGAGTTAGGTATGGCAAAGGTGTTCATTGTTCACCAACAGCACCAGTCTTTCTTGACCCTAACCTAACCTAACCTAAATCAGAAAACCACCTACCTACCTCCCTCCTGGACATGCATAGCACTTAATTAAGACCCCATTCACATAAATAATTGCCACAAAGCATGAATTAACCGAATTTTAACCCAAAAATGATGATTTTGAGGTGAGTAGGGCAGACATGATTATTGCTGAGAAAATCACCTTTTCACAGCCTATGCACTCAAATATGGGACACAAAGCATGAAGTAAATAAAATGTAGCCAGAAAAATTATGATTTAGAGGTGTGTGGGGCAAAAATGTTCACCAGATAATGAACGTATGTAAGAGACATGGTAATCACTGAGAAAATCACCTCTCTCACAGCCTGTGCACTCAAATATGGGACACAAAGCATGAAGTAAATAAAATGTAACCAGAGAATGAGAATTTAGAAGTGATTATGGAAAATATTTAGCAGTTGACAATGTTTACTTACAGTCCATGATTGTTGTTTACCCCCATCTCTAAGGTTTTTACAGTGGTCATAACTGCTCTTGAAGCATGTCCAGTAATCCAGTGTTTAACTACACTTAATCCTTAGCACTGTGACTTCTGATTATTTAAACAAAAACGAAAATACCACAAACGATCAGACAGCCATCCACTGTTCACGGGACTTGAGACAGAACTAGTAGGAGGGAGACTGAGCGGGAAGGGAGCTAGTTGGCGCGGGTGGGAAATTCAAACTGACGCGGTAGGAAAAAATCGGATGGGGGGGGTGGCCATCAGCCCACGATGTCCGGATAGTGATGTATCCGGACAGTAGAGAGATTACTATACAGTATATATACACAAGATTACTGGTGTCCTCCATTCATGAAATATCTTTAACAGTTGGACTTGAACAGCTGTAGGTTGAAGTTTGGAGGGAAACAACTCTGGGGAAGTGAGTTCCAGAGAGATGCAGTTTGGAGAATAATAGAATTCTGATAGATGGAAGTTCTGTAATATGGCTGTGTGATAGTCCAGTCATGAGTGCTGCCAGATGTCTGTGTAGCATGAGGGAAGGCATGGAGAGGTGAACACTAAAGGAATGCAGCAAACAACTGGTGGATAAGATTCACAGATCAATTGTGTGTTCTTTGGAAGAAAGGAAGGTGCCTCGGGTATGAAGAGGGCCAATGTGGTACCAATCTATAAGGGACAGAACAAGGAAAAACCCCTGAATTATAAACCAGTGTCCCTGACCAGCATGGTTGCAAAACTGTGCAAAAGAATCCTGAAAGACAAATGGATAACATATCTGGAGGAGATGGACATTTTGGCAGAAAGTCAGTTGGATTCAGATATCGAAGGTCATGTGTTTCCAATTTGTTGAGCTTCTACTCAAGGGGAACAGACGTGCTACAGGAGAGAGATAGTTGGGTGGATTGTGTGTATTTAGATTTGGAGAAAGCCTCTGACACGGTATCCCACAAGTGACTAATGTGGAAACTGGAATACATAGGAGGACTGGAGAACCTCTAACCTCTTAGAGTGGATTAGTGACTTCTTCAGAGACAGACATATGAGGACAGTAATAAAAGACAGGATGTTTGGATGGAGAGAAGTAACAAGTGGAGTCTCACAGGGCTTGGTGTTAGTGCCTGTAATGTTCCTGATTTATGTAAATGATATGGTAGATGGAATGAACAGTTATGGAAGTCTGTTTGCTGATGATGCAAAGACCATCAGCGGGGTAGAAGTTGAAGAAGACTGTAAAATGCTGCAGCAGGACCTGGATAGGATTCATGATTAGAGCCGGATGCGGGATATGAAATTAAATGCCAAAAAACGTAAAATATTGGAAATGGGTAAAAGTACCAAAAGACCATCACTGAATTATTTAAGGGGTAATGAACCAATCACAAAAGCGAGAGAGAGAAGGACTTGGGAGTGTTGGTCCAGGATAATTTGTCACCTGAAAAACACATTAACAAGATAGAGACATAATTTCTTGACTAACATAAGAGTAGCATTTCATTACATGGATAAGGAGATGATGAAAAAATTGACAGTGGCCATGATCTGCCCCATGCTGGAATTTATGGTAGTAGTGTGGTCGCCATAAAAAAAGAAAGATATAAACAAGATCAAGAGAATACAAAGAACAGCCACCAAGTTGGTCCCTACCCTGGCAGATCTGTTGTACAGGGAAAGACTGGAAAAACTAGATTTGCCTTCCTCTGAAGAAAGGAGAGAAAGAGGGGCAACATGATTGCAGTGTTCACGGCCATGATGGGAGTAGAAAAAATTAACAGAGAAGATCTATTTGTATGGGATGGGAGAGAAACAAAAGGGCATGGAATGAAACTGTAAAAGCCAAGTTGCTTGAAGGATATCAAGAAATATAGCTTTCCAAATAGATGCACAGATCTGTGGAATAGCCTGGACTAAGAGGTCGTCCAGTCTAAAAACTTAAATGAGTTCAACACAAAATTTGACTTTTCGAGAAAGAGACGGAACCCCACAGGCATAGGTCATTTCCTGTATATCACAACTAGGTAAATACATATATAGCTGCCTGCCTCTTGCCTCAACATTACCTCTCACTGCAGTATGTACTTTTTCTTCTTTCAACTAAATTTTTCACTAAAACAAATGGTCATAAATCAACACTAATAAAATTGTGATGTGAAATGGTCTGTTTACACTTGACAGTGTTGTGTTACAGGAGAGAGATGGGTAGGTGGACTGTATTTATTTGGATTTCAGGAAAGCATTTGATAGAACAATATGAGGATGATTTGGAATTTAAAAATAGCGGTGCCATTAATGGTGTTTTATTGAAATGGATAAGTTAGCTCACTTGCAGACAGATAAGACCTATGAGCTGAGACAAGTTTTCAACAAGGAAGGAAGTGATAAGTGGGGTAACCCAAGGAGTAGTTTTAGCTTCCCCATCATGTTCATGGTACAGGTTGACATTCAAAAATTCAGCAACCTCCGGACCTGAAGAGTGCCGGATTTTCAAAAATGCCGTTTTTTTTATGGTTATATATGCAGCATATATTAACAGAAAATTACTACCTGTACAGTCCTTTACAGAAAGAAAATTAAACACTAAATGAAAAGCAAATGAAACTTTAATGTTCACCAACTAAATAAAATAGTTCTACAGAATTTTAATTCAACTACGTTTTACACCACCTCTTTGCTGAATCCATAATGGGGTATACAGCAGCAAATAAATGATAAAATGAGAAGGAATGAGCAGGAATGCCTGTTAGCAGGTGCAAGCAAGACCCAACAGCTAATTCTGGAGTACAGCGTCATCAAAACATAAACAGTGCCTCCAGAAAACAGCGGCGCGCCAACACGGTAAATTTGAAAATGCGCTCCGAAATCTATGCCGGAAATCTGAAGGAACCGGATTTTCGATGGCCGGATTTTTTAATGTCAACCTGTACATGTTCTGTAATATGCTTGCTGATGATTAAAAAAATCATGAAGAAAATTGCAGATGAAAAAAGTTATAGAAAGTTGCAAAGCTCTCAAGAACATTCTCCTGACAGCTACTGATTAGTGTTTGGAAGGACAAGGGGTGGGATGAGGGTGTAGAAGCCACAGTTAAGGAGAAAAGATGGTTTGTCCAGGAATGAAAAAGGGATGGAAACAGAGAGTAATACTTGGCTGTCAAGCATGAAGCTAGAAATGAAGTATACAGGACAAAATCTGGGTCACAAGAGACTTTAACTGGATACCCTAAACAGCACTGAAAGGAAGAATATGGTATTTAAGGTGGCAAATCAGATGAAGCGGGAAAACAGGGATATCACTGGTGAGTAGCGTGTGAAGAGTGGACAAAGTGGATATTAAAGATGCCTGGAGAGAGCATTACAACTGGTTGCTCAAAGAGGAGTTTGACTGGAACAGGGAAGGTTTGTCAGCAGATCCACTGTTTGACCCTTGGCCATTGAGTAATGCTGCTACTGTGAGCTGGGTAACAAACAGAATGAAGTTGGGGAAGGTGGCAGGTGTGCCTGGGTTGACTGCTGAAATGCTGATGGCCTCAGGATACATAGGAGTGGATACAATTACAGAATTAATAAATATGGTTATATATGAGTGTGTTGTCCCAGATGACTGGCTGAAGAATGTGAGTGTAATGTGTGCAAGGGGAAGGGTAATGCCCTGGAAAGACAAAATTGTAGATGCATAAAATTTTTGGACCAGATAATGAAGGTAATGGAATGAGTCCTAGAAGGTATGAAAAAACAGACTTTGACTCCCTACAACATTATTTGGGTAATGGAAACTGAAGCAAAATAACAGTGACAAAATATCCACAAAAAATATGGAATTACAGTGAATATACAGTAGGCGCAGAAAGTATTGACTTTTTTTCCCGACGTCATTCTTTTTCCCGTTAAGTGAAGTAGGGTCAATACTACCCTCCCCTGTGATGCGAAATGAGCTGACGCTTTTTCAACGGGAGCTGGCAACCCTGCTTGATAGGTTTGGCACCACAGGAGCAGGCTCAGTAATGTTTGGGCAGCCACAGGAGGAGGATTGTCTCTGTGTGTGATGCACCACGAGGGCATGTTTTGACTCAAATAACACAGTTATTTGGTTACCTACCACATTCTCATCATGCCTAAAGTAACCACAAGCAAGGACAAACGTGTGGAAGTGATTACTTTATACAAAGCTGGCCACAAACTCCCATTGATTGCAAATCAGATGGTGTTAGACTGAGGACAGTGCAGAGACTGGTGAAGCGGTTCAAGGACAGTGGGGAGGCCATTCCTCCCACTCCACTTCCCAAGCCTGGGAGACCTCGTAAGACAACCTTCAGGACCCATCATCTGAACTCAAGGCAAGTTAGCAAGGATCCAAGGCTAACAGCATGGAATTTAAAAGAAAAGAACCCACAGTTGCTGGCAGATGTGTCTGTCAGAAGTGTGCAGCAGCTGTTGCATGACGATCTGGGCTACAGGAGTTTTTGTGCTCGTAAAAAACCACTGCTAACTGCACTTCAGAAGAAAAAGAGAGTAAATTTTTGTAAGAAATATCTTGCCTGGAGTGAGGAGCAATGGAAAACTGTGCTTTGGAGTGATGAGTCAACATTTACTGTCACTGGTACCCCTTCATCACGAGTGTACTGCAAACCAGGCAGTGACCCCCTGGATCCTAAGTACACTTTCAAGTTTGTTAAATACCCAGCCTCACTCATGGCTTGGGGCTGCTTTACATATTATGGTGTTGGTAGGTTGGTAATTCTACCTGCAAATGAAAAAGTGAACCAGAACAATTATTTGGAGCTCTTATGTGATGTTTTAAGTGACTCTTTTGATAAAACCAAGACAAGAGTATTTATGCAAGATTCTGCCCCTGCACACGTTGCAAAGTCAGTGAAACAGTGGCTAACAGACTGTGAGGTTCCCTTTATTCGAGATTGGCCCGGAAACAGCCCAGATATCAATCCCATTGAGAATTTATGGGCGCACATGAAGCGGCAGCTGCGTAGTATGGACACATCATCTTTGCCTAAACTTGAGGCTGCAGCTATGGAGCAGTTTTAGTCCGTCTGTTCTGCAAAACTACGCCATCAGTCTCCCCAGACACCTTAAGAAGATAATAAAGGTGAAGGGGAATGCCAGTAAATACTAAATTCAATGGTGAGTGTTAATTTATTTGTTTCTCCTTGCTAACCACAAGAATGTTTTCTTTTTTTAAGATGGCATCAACACTTTCCGCGCCTACTGTATATGAAGAGGGTATAAGTAGACATGTCCCAAAATTTGCTATTCAAATGGAAACTGAAAAAGAATTGTTTAATGTATGTAAGATGGCATAGGAAAAACACAAAACAGCATGAAATAGGTTATGAAGAACACTTTTAGTTGTGAAAGAGCAGAGAATGAATACAAGGAGGCGAGAAATCACTCTTTAAAGGTACAAGAGAAGAAATGAAATATGAGAAGAATAGTGACTTAAATTATGAAGGAACCAAAACCATTCTACAAATCTGTAAATGGCGAAATGAAAATAAGGAATACCATGGTGAGACCAGATGCAGTATTCTTGCATAGTTAGGAAGCTTACTAACACATCTTCCTTACTGATTTATTTTTGAATACATCTGGCTAATATAGTTTTGCATATAATTGTGCATAGTATGGCAATATAGAAATAATTTAAGTAACACATAAAAAGACAGCAAGGTGTAATAAGCAAAATAAATCACTTAGGAAGAGGCATTAGGAAGCTTCCTTGACCACCGAGCATATGGACCTAAGAGATGGTGAAGTGATATATGATGAGGATGAATATATGAGTGAGAAATTGAGCAACAAGCTACATTCAGTAGCCTATCTGTAAATGAAGGTGAACTTAAGGGATCAAGCAAAGAAGGAAAGGCTCAGCAATTACTGCAAAGTTGAAATAGTAGTTGATAGAAATGAAATGTTACAACTGGAGAGGGAATTTAATATGAGTAAGGCCATGAAGCCAGATGTGACTGCTGATTGAATATCAAAAGACAGTGCAGATCAACTGGTGTAGCCTATTTATGATATTAAATTCACTGAATACAGGAGAGTTCCCAATATACCAGAAATGAGCAAATATAGTGCCAATTTATAAATAATGGAGGCAATAGAAGCCTTCTTAATTATCAACCAGAACAGTACATTCATCCTCTTCCTTTTCTGGGAATGGAAGAATGGTATTAACAGGGAGGAGTACTTGGCTGCCAAGCGCAGGGCTAGAAGAGAGGTATACAGGGCAAAGTCTGAGTCACAGAGACTTTTACTTGATAATCTGAATCATGGAGAAAGGAAAAATATGATTCTTAGGGTGGCAAATCAGGTGAAGAGGGATAATCGGGACATTGTAGGTGAGCAGTGTGTGAAGAATGATGATGGAAAGGTAGTGGTGAGCAGTGAGGATATTAAAGATGCATGGAGAGAGCATTATAGCCGATTGTTGAATGAGGAGTTTGATTGGGACAGAGAAGGTTTGGAGCCCGCTGATCCAGTGTTTGGCCCTTGGCCTTTGATTGACGCTCCTATTGTGAGTCAGGCAATAGGCAGGATGTGGGTGGGGAAGGCGGCAGGTGTGTCTGGGTTGACTGACGAAATGTTGAAGGCCTCAGGAGATACTGGGGTGAGGTTAGTCACTGACCTGATAAATAGGATTATATGTGAGTGTGTTGTCCCAGATGACTGGCTGAGGAGTGTAATTGTAAATGTGTACAAAGGAATGGGTGATGCCCTGGAAAGGGGAAATTACAGAGATATAAAGCTCTTAGATCAGATAATGAAAGAAATGGAAAGAGTTCTAGAAGGTATGATTAGAGAAAGAGTGAATATCGGTGAGATGCAGTTTGGGTTTATGCCAGGCAGGGGGACCACTGATGCCATATTCATTGTTCGACAGCTTCAGGAAAATTATATTGGCAAGAAAAGGGAACTGTATTTTGTTTTTGTTGATTTGGAAAAGGCCTTTGACAGAGTCCCTAGAGAGGTGGTGAAGTGGGCAATGAGAAAGCTAGGGTTGGATGAGTGGCTGGTTAGGGTGGTTATGGCCATGTACATGGGTGCTCGCACCCAGGTAAGAGTGAATGGAGCTTTGAGTGATGAGTTTTCCGTGAATGTTGGTGTGCATCAGGGGTCAGTTTTGAGTCCCTTGCTGTTTATCATGGTGCTTGAAGCCCTCTCACGTGACTTCAGAGATGGACTCCCATGGGAGATGTTGTATGCTGATGATTTGGTGTTGACTGCGGAGAAGGAAAAGGAGGCGGAGGAAAGATTTAAGAAGTGGAGAGATGGTATGGGGTACAAGGGCTTAAGGGCAAATGCAGATAAAACAAAAGTGATGATATCTAGGGTTGGTGGCGGTACAATAAGAGAAGAGGGAGAGTGGCCATGTGCAGTTTGCCACAAGGGTGTGGGAAGCAATTCCATCTTGTGTAGTGTTTGTGATAAGTGGGTGCACAAGAGATGTAGTGGTATTAGAGGTAGACTGTGAGATGATGCTGATTTCATGTGTGCGGCGTGTCGGGGAGAGCAGGTGGACATTGTTAGGCGTGAGGGGATTGAACTTGCAGGTGAGTCTCTTGAGTGTGTGGAGGAGTTTTGTTATTTGGGAGACATGTTATGTGCCGGAGGTGGGGCTGGAGTTAGCTCGGTTGCTAGGGTGAGAAGTGGTTGGAAGAAGTTCATGGAGCTGTTGCCTCTCCTGACATTGAGAGGACTCTCCTTACGTGCTAAGGGGTCTTTGTATGCAGCATGTGTTAGGAGTGTGATGCTGTTTGGTAGTGAGACCTGGGCAGTAAAGGAAGAGGATATTCGCAGGTTTAAACGTACAGAAATGACAATGATTAGGTGGATGTGCAGTGTGTCCCTGCGTGCAAGGCCTGGGGGGGCTGGGTTTACGATGGAAGAGTTGAGAGGTAGGATGGGACTGGAGTGTATTGGTGTTGTGATGAGGAGAGGTAGGCTGAGGTGGTTTGGGCAAGTGGAGAGGATGGGGGATGATAATTGGGTACAGAGGGTGAGAGGTGTTAATATTGGGGGAGGGGTTGGGAGGGGTAGACCGAGAAAGACATGGGACGAGGTCATTAAGTGTGACTTAAGGGTTAAGGGACTGAACAGGGAGGCTGCCAGGGATCGAGCAGCATGGAGAGCCGCCATTAGGTGACAAAGGCCGACGCATGCAAGCATGTTGGAGCCTTCAAAAACGAAAACGAAAACGAACAGTATCCCTCACTAGCACCACTTGCAAATTGTGTGAAAAATTATCAGAAAATGATGGATTAAGTTCCTAGAAGAAAATGAGGTAAAAACAGCAAAACAATTTGGATTCAGGGATGGCATGTAATGTATCACACACCAGCTGAGTTTTTACAGCAGGGTGCTGGATATCATACAGCAAAGAGAAGGCTGGGTAGACTGTATCTACCTGGATCTGAAGAAGGTGTTTGATAGGGTGCTGCATAAAAAACTGCTATGGAAATTAAAAACTGCTGGAGGAGTGAATGGAAAACTGATGAAATTGATGGAAAATCATTTCATGGGAAGACAAATGAGAACAGTTATAAGAGACAAGTATTCTCAATGGAACAGTGTGACTAGTGGAGTGTCACAAGGTTCAGTTTTGGCTTCTATTATATTTTCAATATATGTAAATGTGTCGTAACTCTAAATATTAGTAAACTCTAGCATATGTAACTTGTATATTATACGAGGCTAGAGAGAGTGAGAGAGAGATAAAGAAGTGGAGATATAGCAAGGTGTTACCTTGGGAAGCTGACACATACATACACACATACAGTGTTCTAGAAGGTTCTGGGGCATGCACAGTTCACGTGACGAGCCATTTAGAACACTGTATGTGTGTATATATGTATGTATGTGTCAGCTTCCCACGGTGGAAAAATGTAAAGTCTGTTACTTCCTGGGCTGATCAGGTAACACCTTGCAATATCTCCACTTCCTTATCTCTCTCTCACTCTCTCTAGCCTCCTATAATATACAAGTTATATATGCTAGAGTTTACTAATAGATAGAGTTACAACATCTTCATACAGTATATCATACAATGTTCAATTTTATTACATAATAGCTAGAATCATATATATTCATACAATGTAATGACTTAGTAATATTACCATTAATCTTTCCAGTTTGCTACCTACATTATATCATCAGTCAAGGCATTCATACACATAGTTTTGAAGTCTTATATTCCAATGCAGAAGTCTTATGCTTTAAAAACATCAGTAACTGTTCATGTAACATTCATAATAGATATCTGTTCACTCTTACTCCCTTATGAACATTCAAGTGAGACCCACTGAGTAGAGAAATATTGTAAATATGTGAATATTTCAACTAGAAACTTTTCTTTAAAAAAAAAAGTGAATTAATGTTCTTTTATAACAATGTCACTATAATTTGGAGTGATCTTAGTTTTTAATGTCTTCAATGGAAGATCAGAATTGACTTAGTGTGTATAACACAAGAGCGGTTGCATGCTAGATAACTCTAGGGGCTCTCTTCTCCCTCTTCTGTGTAGTGTGTTGCCTCTCTGCCCTCTCTCGTCAATCTGCCTCTCGTCCTGTCTTCTCTGGTCTAAGGAAAAGGGAAGGGCAAGACTATCAAAGTAAAATTTCAATCTCAGGTCATGGTAAATTAAATAATCAACAAGACTTGGAAATTAGCAGATAAGGAAGGATTCAAAAACATCTGAATAAGGAGAGATGCAAATGAGGAGTGAGGGCTAAAATAAAGGAATTCGTTAAGGAAGCTAAGGAAAAAAAATGACCAGAAAACAGAGGAAGAGAAGACAGAGTTCTATCGGTAAGTTGCGGATCAGAAATTGAGGAAGTGGTACCAAAGGAGAGAAGAAGAGAGAAGGATGAAATTAAAAACAAGGCAAAATGATTGAAAGCGGCATAAGCTAATGTAGATGGTCTAATCTCAGCAAGGCTAGAAACAGACGATTTCTTGAGGGTAAATGAGCCAGATATTATGTGCTTTGTAGAGACCAAACTAAAAGACAATACTGAAGTCCAAATGGGAGATGGGAAATACAAACTATGAAGAAGAGACAGAAAAGAAAAAATGGGAGGAGGGGTGATGATGGCAATGAAAAACTGCCTAAGTGAGGATAGTGTGGAACTGGGAGAATTATGGCTGATGTAGTAAACATGGTAATAAAAACCAGAGGGAAAGGCAAGAGAGACATCGCAGTAGCATATGTCCCCCCAAAGACAAGGACATGGAATGAGGAGGAATATAAGGAGATGTTGTCAGACATGGTTTGATACCTACAGAAGGTGACTGAGAAAAGCAAAAAAAAAAAAAAAAAAAATCCTGATGGAGGACTTAACTGTAAAGGTAAACTGGGAGGAGTGGGACTCAGGAAGTAGTGAATATTTGTGGGGCAGTATACTATTCAATATAACAATGGACAATGTAACGACCCACTGGGTCAAAGAGGAGACAAGATTTAGAGGTGATGACACACCAGCAAGACTAGATTTAAATCTAACCAAGGAACGTGAAGAAAATGAATCTCTGAAATATCTGTGTCGATCATGTAGTAACACAGTTCCAAATGAGAGAAGGAAATGTGGAGACTAGAAATGAGCTATACAGGCATGGAAGATACAACTTTGGGAAAGCAAACTTTAAAGGACCGAGAAAATTTTTAGAAGATGCGGACTGGCAAGAATTCAGGGACACAAGAGAGATAGAGAAGAAGTGGGATATCTTTTTAGCCTTCTATAATATGGGTGTGGAAAAGTATGTGAAAAAAGTAAATGGGAAAGTGAACTGTAAAAATGACTGGTTCAACAAAAAGTGTATGACAGCTAAAAAAGAGAGGGATTAGGCATGGAACAAATGGAGAAAGAAAGGTAATGACAGAACAAAGGAAGAATAGAAAAGAACTAGAAACGAATATACAAGAATTTGTAGGGAAGAAGGGAGAAACTTCGAAGAAGTATAGTTAACAAATGTAAGGAAGAATCTAAATCGTACTACAGGTTTGCTAATGTGGAAGATACAACTTTGGGAAAGCAAACTTTAAAGGACAGAAAATTTTTCAAAGAAGTGGATTGGCAAAAATTCTGGGAAACAAGAGAGATACAGAAGAAGTGGGATATATTTCTAGACTTCTATAGTACAGGTGTGAAAAAGTATATGCCAAAAGTTAGTGGGAAAGAGTGCTCGAGAAATGACTGGTTCAACAGGTGTGTGATAGCAAAAAAAGAAAGGGACAAGGCAAGGAAAAAACTGAGAAAGAGAGGTAATGATAGAACAAAGGAAGAATATACAAGAACTAGAAATGGATACATAAGAATACATAGAGAGGAAGAAAGAAACTTCAAAAAAGGTATAGCTGACAAATGCAAGGAAGAACCCAAATTGTATTACAAGTTTGTTAACCCGTCCAGTTCCGACCGGTTTTTTACCCAGTCTACCTCCAGATCCCGACCAATTTTTGACCTTTGTTTTTTTGGCTGAAACTTTCGCTTTTGGTGAGAAACATCGAAAATTCACAAAGAAATCGCGATCCGGAGGTAAAAAAATGCTGATACAGTTGTCACTCAACCTTATGTTTTCCTTCTTTTTCAGGGTACATGGCTAAAGAAAATGAACTATGGAAGGGTTAACTAATTCAAGCCACATTAAATGACGTATTTATTTCATTTATTTGGTATGAATTTATGTGTGGTACAAGTCTATATTGGCTTTCACACAATAATATAGGCATTTATAAGAAATGTTCACTCACCCAAAACCCCAGTATAAGGCACACTCCTTTACGACATTACCACCTCATCACTTCTGTTTGTTTCTACCTCTAGCTTCTTTGTTTCTTTGTCCTCCACCTCGGAAATCACTTTCACCGTGAATTTCGTCACTGGAGAGACCATGGGGCAACATACCTTTACTGACTAGGTTACTGCTAACAGGTGAATTGTCCAGTGTGGGGGGGAGAGGGGGGGAAGGTGGTTAGGTGGGTCCAGGCAGTATCCCCGCTTGACAGCAGGTAGAGGAAGGTCTCCCACATATGCCTACCAAAAATCACCCGCGAATGTTGAAAAATGTTCACACAATGGGCCTTGCAACTGCGTGACGTACGATGCACGTCGCTGGGTCTGTTTGCGGAAAAAAGTAGCAACGTGCATCGTACGTCTGTGGGACTCGGCGGGTTAATGGCAAACTGAAACAAAAGGAAGGAATCAATAAACTAAAAGTAGAAGAAAATGTCTATAAAGATGCAGTTATGCAAGCCAAAATAATGAACAAATGTTTCCAAAGTCTTCACTAGAGAAAGTGATTTTGTGGAGGAGCAAGGAGTGACTAAATATGCAGTGTTAAAGGATATAAAAGTTGAAGTGCAAGAAGTATACAAATTACTGGAAACTCAAGATGTGAGAAAGGCTCCAGAACCAGATGAGATCTCTAACTGCATACTAAAACAATGAAGAGAAAAACTGAAGAAGATTCACGGTTTAATGGTGTGTTCTTTGGAAGGAGGAAAAGTGCCTCACGAATGGAAGAGGGCCAATGTGGTACCAACTTATAAGGGACAGAACAAGGAAGAACCCCTGAATTATTGATCTGTGTCCCTGACCGGCACAGTTGCAAAATTGTGCGAGAGAATCCTGATAGACAGATAGACAAAATATCTGGAAGAAAGGGACACTTTGGCAGAAAGTCAGCTTGGATTCAGTGGAAAGCCGTGTGTTTCCAACTTATTGAGCTTCTACTCAAGGGTGATAGACGTGTTACAGGAGAGAGATAGTTGGGTGGATTCTGTGTATTTAGATTTGGAGATAACCTTTGACAAGACACCCCACAAGCGACTACTGTGGAAACTAGAATACATACGAGGACTGAAGAGGAACGTCTCAGAGTGTATGTGGGACTTCTTGAGAGACAGACAAATGAGGCAAGTAATAAAAGACAGGATGTGTGGATGGAGGGAGTCCCACAGGGCTCGGTGTTAGTGCCTGTAATGTTCCTCATTTACAAAAATGATATGGTAGATGGAATAAACCATTATGCAAGTCTCTATGCTGATGATGCAAAGATCATAAGGAGGGTAGAAGTTGAAGAAGACTGTAAAATGCTGCAACAGGACCTGGATAGGGTTCATAACTGAAGCCGGACGTGGGAAATGAAATTCAACGCAAAATACTCCCTCCACAATCCGACGTAATAGAGCCAAAGGCATGTCCGGACAGTGTTCTTGTCCGGATAGTGGCCCTGAAGCTCCAGCACTGGTCATTCATGACCCTAACCTAACCTAAATCAGAAAACCACCTACCTACCTCCCTACCGGACATGCATAGCACTTATTTAAGTCCCCTTTCACATAAATAATGCACACAAAGCATGAATTAACTGAATTTTAACCAAAAAATGATGATTTAGAGGTGAGTACGGCAAGGTGCTCACAACTTGCCAGCAAGTGTAAGTACGTATCAGACACGGAAATCACTATGAAAATCACCCTTTCTCACACCATATGCATTAAATAATGGACACAAAGCATGAATTCATTGAATTTTAACCCCAAAATGATGATTTTGAGGTAAGTAAGGCATAGATGTTCATGAGTTGGCAGCTTAGTACTAAGCTGCCAACTCGTGAACACCCCTGCCTTACTCACCTCGAATTCATTTTTGGGTTAAAATTCGATTAATTCATGCTTTGTGCCAATTATTTATGTGAATGGGGTCTTAATTAAGTGCTATGCATGTCCGGTAGGGAGTTAGGTGGTTTTCTGATTTAGGTTAGGTTAGGTTAGGGTCAAGAATGACTGGTGCTCTTGGTTTACAGTGAACACCTTTGCCATACCTAACTCTTTTTCTGGCAACAATTTATTTATTTGATGCTTTGTATCCCATATTTTAGTGCATAAGATATAAGAAATGATGATTTTCATAGTCATTGCCATGTCCGATACTTATTTACAGTAAGTAAGTATCGGACATGGCTACCACTATGAAAATCATCATTTCTCATATCTTATGCATTAAAATATGGGATACAACACATCAAATAAATAAACTGTTACCAGAAAAAGAGTTAGGTATGGCAAAGGTGTTCACTGTTCACCAACAGCACCAGTCATTCTTGACCCTAACCTAACCTAACCTAACCTAAATCAGAAAACCACTTACCTAACTCCCTACCGGACATGCATAGCACTTAATTAAGACCCCATTCACATAAATAATTGGCACAAAGCATGAATTAATCGAATTTTAACCCAAAAATGATGAATTTTAGGTGAGTAAGGAAGGGGTGTTCACGAGTTGGCAGCTTAGTGTAAGTAAGCATCGGACGTGGCTATCACTATGAAAATCATCATTTCTCATATCTTATGCACTAAAATATGGGATACAAAGCATCAAATAAAAAAACTGTTACCAGAAAAAGAGTTAGGTATGGCAAAGGTGTTCACTGTTCACCAACAGCACCGGTCATTTTTGACCCAAACCTAACCTAACCTAAATCAGAAAACCACCTACCTAACTCCCTACTGGACATGCATAGCACTTAATACGACCCCATTCACATAAGTAATTGCCACAGAGCATGAATTAATTGAATTTTAACCCAAAAATGATGATTTTGAGGTGAGTAATGCAGGGGTGTTCGCCAGCTGACTACATAATTAATGTAAGGAAGAGACATGATTATTACTGACAAAATCACCTTTTCACAGCCTATGCACTCAAATATGGGACACAAACCATGAAGTAAATAAAATGTAGCCAGAAAAATTATGATTCAGAGGTGTGTGGGGTGAAAATGTTCACAAGTTGACTAGATAGTGAACGTAAGTAAGGGACATGGTAATCACTGAGAAAATCACCTCTTTCACAGCCTGTGCACTGAAATATGGGACACAAAGCATGAAGTAAATAAAATGTAGCCAGAAAAATTATGATTTAGAGGTGTGTGGGGCAAAAATGTTCACCAGTTAACTAGATAGTGAATGTATGTAAGAGACATGGTAATCACTGAGAAAATCACCTCTGACAGCCTGTGCACTCAAATATGGGACACGAAGCATGAAGTAAATAAAATGTAACCAGAGAATGAGGATTTAGAAGTGATTATGGAAAATATTTAGCAGTTGACAATGTTTACTTACAGTCCATGATTGTTGTTTACCCCCATCTCAAAGGTTTTTACAGTGGTCATAATTGCTCTTGAAGCATGTCCAGTAATCCAGTGTTTCTATCTATCTATTGCCAGACGCCTCAATCCCGAACGGGGTGGCCACAAACAAATCGCCTCCATGTCACTCTGTTCCCTGCCATTTCACTACCACGCTCCCAACTCATACCCCCCATTCTCATATACCTCTCCACTCCATCCCTCCATCTCATCCTCGGCCTCCCCCTCCCTCTCGCCCCCTCCACCTCACTCACATACACTCTCCTCGTCAATCTTTCACTCTCCATCCTCTCCACATGCCCAAACCACCTTAACGTGTTTCTCCTAACGCTTCCCATCACGTCCTCAACCACACCACAACGCTCCTTCACTTCCTCATTTGTTAGTCTGTCTCTCCATGTGACTCCACATGCTCCTCTCAAATAACTCATTTCCACTGCTCTCACTCTTGACTTCTGTCCTTCCAACAGGGTCCAAGCTTCACTTCCATATGTCAGAGTTGGTATCACAATACTGTCATGTAACAACTTTTTCACTTCCATGCTCACCTCCCTGTTTCTTATCACTGCTTTCAACGAACCAGCAACCTTCCTTCCCTGCTGTACCCTTTCGAGCACTTCACCCTCCAGACTACCATCCTTACTCATCACACTGCCCAAGTACTTAAATTCACTCACATTCTCCATTTCCTTCCCATCCAATCTCACTGTACACTCACTGGCTTCACTTCTCTCGAAGACCATCACTTTACTCTTCCCCACATTCACCTTTAGATTCCGTTTCTTACACACTCTCCCAAACTCATCTACCAAGCCTTGCAGCTCCCCTTCGTCTTCACTCAACAACACAGTATCATCTGCAAACAACAGTACAGGTAGTTTCCAAACACTGCCCTCTCTCACTAGGGCCGCTCCAACATCCACTGCCCGACCTTGTATCTCTTTTATAACCCCATCCATATACAGATTGAACAACCATGGAGACATGACACATCCTTGTTTCAATCCAACCTTCAAATGGAAAGATTCACTCAGTTTGCCATCCACACGCACTGCAGCCTTAGCACCCTCATACATACTCTTCACTGCCTTCAACAACTTCCCATCCACTCCATATATTCTTAATACCTTCCACAAACCTTGTCTATCCACCCTGTCATATGCTTTCTCCAGATCCATGAAGGCTGCATACAACTTCTTGCCCTTCTCTAGAAACTTTTCCACTAAGGATCTAAGAATGAATATCTGGTCTACACAACCTCTTCCCTTCCTAAAACCTCCTTGTTCTTCTCCAACTAATTCCTCAGTAATTTCCCTAACTCTGTCAATAAGTATCCTACCATATATTTTTCCTATTACACTGAGAAGGAAAAATGCCACTATGATTGCCACACACTGCTTTTTCCCCTTTTCCTTTGTACAGAGGAATAATTATACCTAACTTCCAATCCTCCGGGACTCTACCCTCCTCCCAAGCCAATCTGCACACCTTCCACATTCATTCTATTACTATCTCTCCCCCATGCTTCAGCATTTCACCACACACTCCATCAATTCCTGGGGCTTTCCCCATTTTAACTTTCTTCATTGCTTCCACCACTTCCACCCTGGTGATTTCTTCCTCTCTTCTCACAACCCTCCTTCTCCCTGCCATTCCCCAGCCACTTATACTTGCATTACTTTCATTCTCTATGTTAAACAGTTCATTAAAGTGTTCTCTCCATCTGTTTACTTTTTCTCCCTTCTCCACTAGTAATCTACAATTTTTATCTTTCACACCCCCACTGACTTCGTTGGCACCCTGTCTAGCTCTCTTTACCTCCTTCCAGAACATTTTCTTACATTCCCTCCACTTTGCACTCAAATTCCTTCCAAATTCCTCATCCACTCTCTTCTTACTCTCTCTTACAAATCTTTTCACCTCTCTCCTCCAGTGTTTAACTACACTTAATCCTTAGCACTGTGACTTTTGATTATTTAAACAAGAACGAAAATACTGCAAACGATCGGACAGCCGTCCACTGTTCACGGGAGTTGAGACAGAACTAGTAGGAGGGCGATTTGGCAGGAAGGGAGCTAGTCTGCACGAGTGGGAAATTCAAACTGACGCGGTCGAAAAAATCGGATTTTTTTCAGATTTTTTCGAATTTGGGGGCATTTTGGGGCTTGGACAGCCTACGATGTCAGAATAGTGATGTATCCGGATAGTGGATGTCCGGATAGTAGAGAGATTACTGTATGTAAAATATTGGAAATGGGTAAAATTACCAAGAGACGATCACTGTATTATATGATGGGTAATAAACTAATCACAAAAGCGAGAGAAAAGAAGTTGGGAGTGCTGGTCCAGGATAATTTGTCACCTGCAAAACATATTAAAAAGACTGTTAAAGAGATGTATAATCTCTTGATGAACATAAGAGTAGCATTTCATTAAATGGATGAGAAGATGATGAAAAAATTGTTAGCGGACATGATCCGCTCCAGGTTGGAATATGCGACAGCAGTGTGGTACCTACATAAAGAGAAAGATATAAACAAGAGTGAGAGAATACAAAGAACAGCAACCAAGATGGTCCCTAGCCTAGCAGATCTATCATACAGGAAAGGCTAGAAAAGCTAGGTCTGCCTTCCTTAGAAGAAAGGAGAGAGAGGGGCAACATGATTGTAGTGTTCAGGGCCATGATGGGAGCAGAAATAACTGACAGAGGAAGATCTGTTTGTATGGGATGGGAGAGTAAAAATAGGTCCAAATGGAACTAAAAAAGCCACGTAGCATGAAGAATTGCAAGAAATATAGTTTTCCCATATAGCAGCATAGACTTGTGGAATAGCCTGGACAAAGAGGCTGTCCAGTATAAAAACTTAAACAAGTTCAAAGAAAAATCTGACTTATCGAGAAACAGAGATGAAACTCCACAAGCGTAGCTCATTTCCTGTACATTACAACTAGGTAAACACACACACACACACACACACACACACACACACACACACACACACACACACACACACACACACATGTAAGGATGGCCCCAGGGCTTGACAGGATCTCTAATTGGATACTGAAGGAATGCAGAGAAAAACTGGTGGATGAAATTCATGGTCTAATTGTGTTCTCTGGAAGAAAGGAAAGTGTCTTGGGAATGGAAGAGGGCCAATGTGGTACCTATTTCCAAAGGAGGGAATAAGGAAGAACCCCTGAATTACAGACCAGTGTCCCTGACCTTATGGGTGCAAAACTGTGTGAGAGAATCTTGAAAGAGAGGTGGATAAAATATCTGGAGGAGATGGACATTTTGGCAGAAAGTCAGTTTGGATTCAGAAATGAAAGGTCGTGTGTCTTTAATTAACTGAGCTTCTACTCAAGAGCGACTGATTTGCTACAGAAAAGAGATAGTTGGGTGGATTATGTGTACTGTACTTAAATCTGGAGATAGCCTTTGACAAAGTGCCCTTTATGTGGCTCATGTGGAACTGGAGCTAATAGGAGGATTGAAGGGGAACCTCTTGAAGTGGATGAGAGACTTCCTGAGAGAGAGAGAGAGACAGATCAGGACAGTCATAAAAGACAGGATGTCAGGGTGGACGGAAGTAACAAGTGGAGTCCCGTAGGGCCCAATGCTGACACCGGTAGTGTTCCTGATCTAGGTAAATGATATGATGGATGGAATGGACAGTCATGCAAGTCTGTTTGCAGATGATGCAAAGATCATGAGGAAAGCAGAAGTTGAAGCGCCTTGTAAAATGCTGTACGAAGATCTGGACAGGATTTACAACTGGAGCCAGGTATGGGAAATGAAATTCAATGAATAAAAATGCAAAAGACTGTATTGGAAATGGGTAAAAGTACAAAGAGACCATCACTGAATTAGTTGATGGGAAAGGAACCAATCACAAAAGTGAGTGAAGAGAAGGACATGGGAGTGTTGGTCCAGGGTAATTTGCCACCCAAAAAAGACATTAGCAAGACTGTCAGAGAAACATATAAGCTCTTAACAAACATAAGAGCGGCATTTCAATATATGGATGGGATGATGAAAAAATTGATAGTGGCTATAATCCACCCCAGGTTAGAATATGTGGTTGTGGTGTGGTTCCCACATAAAAAGAAAGATATAACAAGATCGACAGAATACCAAAAGCAGCAACCAAGATGGTCCCTGTCACGAATTTTCTACATCGTAAAATCATGTAAAGTAAATTGTGACATCGAGTGATTTTGCGGGAGGAACGAATTATTATGAAATGTACAATGTTTCGCTCGTTCTCTCAAACCGTCCGCTTGCGTGCTTGTATTCGCATCAAGTTGTCAAAACTTTTGTCATTCTTTCGCGAGTGATTGTTTTTATGTGCGGGCGGTGCATTCCTCTGAGCGAAAATTTATGAATTATCGCTCGCGTCTCTGGGCCGTTACGTAAGGCCACGCCCTTTCACACGCTCTTCGCGCCGGGTACTCAAAATTAGAGCTCAGTCTGTCTGTAGACGCGGTCCGTGCGGTACGCGTCGCAAAAAGGCTCGAGTGATTTTCTTAGCGATTTCAGATCTCAGCTTGTGTTGGTGTGTATTGTCGTAGCTCCCACCCCTTGGTGATCGTCGCAGCAGCTCGGTCTCATCGATACCGATTAGTATTTTCTTGTTTTCCTAGGCTTAAGTTTTTGAGATATTTAGCTGTCTGTCTGAGTGAGTGCATTTCCCTTTCTTTGATTTGAATTGGAGTCACGTAACGTAAATTTATTTGCTTGTATTCAATAAATTTACAGATCGTTTTCTTGAGCTTTGTTAAATATAACAATCGTGTTTAATTTTCCCACATATTTAATACAGTTTTGCTACTCCACGTTAGCACAAATCTTTGTATTAAATCACGACTGGTACTTAGGCCAGCTTTTGGCATTAATCCTTAAATCCGTTGTGCTAGCTAGGAGTTTGGCTCAGCCAAGATCCTGTTTATCTTTATTATTATCATTTTTGAATGTTAAGGGGAGAAACTAACTTTCTCAGAGGCCAACGGTACAATATTACAGCCTACTTGAGCGTCTAGTCTCTGCTGTGTACTGTTGAGAAAGTCTATAAATTCTCGACTCTAGAGAATTAGCGAAGTAAGCCAGCATAAAGTGAAATCGCAACTTGATTTCACGAGTCTACTCTCTCGTAGTAAATGACTCAATAGTCATTCTTGGCACACATAGCTATATATTGTATACTCGAATTGTACAATATCACATTATCCTTGTGAATTATACACTTATCTTTTGAAATATAAAATTTCCCCTGACATCTGGCAACCTCATTCCAGGATAAACTCCCAGCCTGAAATTATTACCGAATCACTTACTCACTCTTACTTATCAGCCTCAGTTGTCACTCAGTCTCAAACTAAGCACGATGGAATCCAGTGCATTCGTGCAAGAAGCTAAGGATATGGGGCTTACTAACCCCCAGGAAATATGTCCTGTCGTGCTTCAATTACGAGCAGCAACGTGCAAATGCCGCCCGTGAAGAGCGGAAAATTCAGCGCGAGCACGAGAAAGAACTACGTGAACACAAGTGCCAAGCACGTGAATATGAGCGTGCTGAGCGCGAGGCACGTTAAGAACGTGAGCGCGAGAAACGAGAGAGAGAGAATGTGAACACGAGCGCCAAGCACGTGAACACAAGCTGGAAGTCCTAAAGCTAAAGCGAGATTCCTTGGCTTCAGGCACATCAGGTGCAGCTAATCCAAGCTCCACTACTGCTCTCTCAGCACCTTTTCTAGCAACTCCACGTCTCAAGCTTCCTTCTTACAAGGAAGGCGAGCGAATCGAGCCATTTATAGCTTGTTTCGAAGACATGGCAAACCTGTACGATCTGGATGAGGCAGCTAAGCGGCTTCAGTTCCATAGCCTGTTTGAGGGCCCTGCCCTCGACATTCTCCACAGAATTCGCGGAGATAATCTCACGTATGAGATGATGAAGACCGCACTCATCAAAGCGTACGGTCTTACTGTTGATCATGCTAGAAATCAGTTCATGAAGGCGCATCTCCAGGAAAAGGAGACAGCTGTTCAGTTCCTTGACCGTCTCAAAGCATATTTAGTCGAGTGGATGGAGAAGGACGAGACTCCCAGCACACGAGAGGGAATGATCAACCTCGTGCTGCGCACACAGCTGGAAAAGTCGTGGCCTGCTGAGCTTATGGTCCAGCTCAAGATGTCCAAAGTGAAGGACGCAACACAAATGGTAGAAAAGGCTGATGCTTTCTTTACTGCGTACAGGTACCAAACTCGTAGGCAACAGCCATGGAATAAGAAAGATACTGCTAAGTCTGGTAAGCAATCCCAGACTGAGCCCCAGCATCAAGGCCGTTCTCAAAGTAATGGTCATGGTCCAAACAAACCGCAGAATGAACAGGGGCAGAATACAAAGAAACCTGACTGGAAGAGGTACAAGCAGTACTCTAACCAGCAGAAGTACCCTAACCAGCAGCAGTACCCTAACCAGCAGCAGTACCCTAAACAACAGCAGTATCAGACACGCAATCGCCAACCGGGACAAACCTTTTCGACACCAGCCCCAGTGTATCGGAGGCAGGAGGCAAACGCAGCCTTCATTCCCCAACAGGCGCACGATGGTGCCGTCCCTACCAGCACAGCGCCTCCTTCACAGTTCACTAGTTCCCCTCAGATGGTGAACTCTCCTCCACAGGCCGTCAGTGCTCCTGCTTCCCAGATGGTGAGTACAACTCCTCATGCATCTAGTTCGGGTATGACTCCTAAGGCATATAGTTCACAGGGTACTACATTTGCTGCATTGTACCCTCCTCAGTCTCATCAATGACTGGCTCCTGCCTCCTCTGACCCATTCACTGGCAACAGTGCCTTTCTTGTCCAGCCAGGGTTTGTGGGAGGTGTTTCTGTAAATGTTCTGAGGGACAATGGTTCCTCAGGTTGCTCCATTAAGCAGAGTCTGGTTCGACCCGAGGAGTACACAGATAGGCACACCCAAGTTAGACTTATTGATGGATCAGTGAGATTGTTCCCTGAGGCACGTATCCAGGTAGCATCTCCCTTTTACACAGGTTCAACAGTTGCAGTTGTCATGCAAGAACCTATGTTTGACCTCATTATAGGTAATATACCAGGTGCCAAGTAAATTTGCACCACAGATGTCACTACTCAGACTTCGGCTGCAGTAACACGAGCCATGGCCAAGGCTCCAAATTGTGTTGCCCCGGTGGCTATTGCATTGTCGCAAGATCTGATTTGTAGTCAAGATGTTGTCCAAGAGCAACAGACTGACCCGACCCTTGCTGTTGTGCGGAAGAAACAAAAGGGTAAAGTGACCAAGTATTCACGGGGTGGATGAGCCAGGTTCCTTCGCAAACAAGGACGGCTCTACCGTGAGTCATGAACACTCGAGGGCGAGGTTCAACTGCAGTTTGTTGTTCCCGCAAACTACCGCCAAGCAGTATTAGAATGGGGTCATTGTTTAGCATCAGGAGGTCATATGGGCAAAAAGGAAAACCCAAGGCCATATCCGTGCTGACTTTTTCTGGCCAGGGATGGGACAGGAAACTGATAGTTTTGTGCACTCCTGCAATGTGTGTTGACGTACCACCATTCAGGAAAGTTTCCTTCCTGCGCCGTTTGAATCCACGCCCATAATCCCTAAGTCGTGTGAGAGAGAGGGCAGTGGTAATGTGGGCGCAGACCTGATGTCTTGCCTGCTGAATGATGATTAATGTGAGTATCTGTTGTACACTGGGTTCCCTAAGATTGTGCTGTTCTAAGAGATTTGAGCAATCCAAGAACTAGCTTGGTTCCCAGTCAGTACTATGCTGCTAAGATCTCACATCTTGCTTGTTGGCCCCACAGGACCTAATATGTCTGGGGTCTGTACATACATATGTACCATAGCTCATAAGTGCACAGTCACGGCGATCCCAACCGAGGACACCGATGATGAATGTGCAGCCACAGCGATCCCAACCGAGGACACCAAGGACAAATGAGCAGTCACGGCGATCCCAACAGAGGACACTGACGACAAGCCCTTATTAGTTGTAAGCGTAGGGCTTGTGCATATTGTATGTACCGTAGATTAAGGTAGGTTAAGGGTGAAGTCCGAGACCCCGCAGAGGCAATCTGAGGCTGTGTTTGAATTACCTTGTGGTGTGTCTCAAGCTGTGGGCCTCCCTGAGGATTCCCGGAGATTACACAGAAGCCAAATGAGTGTTCACACCCACGCAGGGTGTTAAAATGTGACCTGCCCAAGTTTGCATAGGGATTCTCGACTTACCTTTATTAGTTATAAGTGTACCGTAGATTAAGATAGGTTAAGGGGGAAGTTCGAGACCCCGCAGAGGCAATCTGAGGCTGTGTTTGAATTATCTTGTGGTGTATCTCGAGCTGTGGGCCTCCCTGAGGATTCCCGGAGATTACACAGAAGCCACATGAGTGTTCACACCCATGCATGGTGTTAAAATGTGACCTGCCCAAGTTTGCATAGGGATTCTCGACTACCTTTATTAGTTATAAGTGCGTAGTCACGGCAATCCCAACCAAGGACACCAATGACAAACGGGCAGTCACGGTGACGAGCCCTCTGTGGAAATAAGTGTAGTTATAAGCGACCAGTCACGGCGATCCCAACCGAGGACACCAATGACAAATGGGTAGTCGAGGTGATCCCAACCGCGGACACTGATGACGAGCTCTTTGTAACAGTAAGTGTATAATTATAAGCGACCAGACACAGCGATCCCAACCGAGGACACCGATGACAAATGGGTAGTCGAGGTGATCCCAACCACGGACACTGACGACGAGCCCTTTGTAATAATAAGTATAGCTATTAGTGTGCAGTCACGGTGATCCCAACCGAGGAAACTGATGACAAACGGGTGGTCGTGGTGCGATTCCAACCGAGGGCACCGACGACGAGCCCTTTATTAGACGTAAGTATAAATTGAAAAGGGGGCAACTATTAAGGAAATAATGGCGACATATGTACGAAAACTTGCTGTTAACTGACTTTCAGCTAAAGAGTACTTTCTTTTGTGTATGGATTGATTGCTGGGTGGATGAAATTGTAATTTAGTGTAAATTCTTTCACTGACACTATTGATGTTCCACCTTGACTCATTCCACAGATACAGTTGTTGGGTGAAGAAGATGTCCAGGACCATTGATTGTCTCTGCTGCATGCTGCCACTTCTTCTCCTCTGCCCTCGTCGCCTTTATTATTGCATTAATATGAATTATTATTATTGCTTTACACATAGGTACACTTACACTACAACTGTCACACCTACACCGTGTATCACATACACCACGCTACACAACAATTAGTTGTCAATATAAATGTAGCGAACTTTCGCTCAGTTTGGCCTGAGTACAGGATTTTTCACTGTCGTCTCGGAGTTTTTTTTTCTCAAGCTTGCTTTTCTTAACATAAATACGAGGTTTTTACGCTCATAGGCGACAATGTTTTTCTCCTGTAACAGGATAGTACACACACCACAGTGTGAATCTTGTGTGACTGAGCTAGGGTGTATCGTTTCGTTTCGTTTTTGAAGGCTGCAACATGCTTGCATGCGTCGGCCTTTTTGGATTGGAGCGTGTAGCATTTTATGAATGGATGCCCTTCCTGATGTCTACCAATGACCCTTGGGTGGATTCGATCCTCCGACCCTACGGCCAGAGTGGAGCACTCTAACCCACTGAGCCACGGCTGCTGTATTAACCCACTTAGCCACGGCTGCTGTATGTATATATATATATATATATATATATAATGTCAAATTTTACTAAAGTAAAATCTGAATTTTTTCAGGGGCGTGATGTCACGAATTTTCTACATCGTAAAATCATGTAAAGTAAATTGTGACATCGAGTGATTTTGCGGGAGGAACGAATTATTATGAAATGTACAATGTTTCGCTTGTTCTCTCAAACCGTCCGCTTGCGTGCTTGTATTCACATCAAGTTGTCAAAACTTTTGTCATTCTTTCGCGAGTGATTGTTTTTATGTGCGGGTGGTGCATTCCTCTGAGCGATAATTTATGAATTATCGCTCGCGTCTCTGGGCCATTACGAAGGCCACGCCCTTTCACACGCTTTTTGTGCCAGGTACTCAAAATCAGAGCTCAGTCTGTCTGTAGACGCGGTTTGTTTCGTTTTCGTTTTTGAAGGCTCCAACATGCTTGCATGTGTCAGCCTTGGTCACCTAATGGCGGCTCTCCACACTGCTCGATCTCTGGCAGCCTCCCTATTCAGTCCCTTAACCCTTAAGTCACATTTAATGACCTCGTCCCATGTCTTTCTCGGTCTACCCCTCCCCCAATATTAACAATTCTCACCCTCTGTACCCAATTATCATCCCCCATCCTCTCCACATGTCC
>JAGKTI010000028.1:116592-135860 GCA_018397915.1 Birgus latro | reverse complement strand
TTGAGCTTTGTTAAATGTAACAGTCGTGTTTAATTTTCCCACATATTTAATACAGTTTTGCTACTCCACGTTAGCACAACTCTTTGTATTAAATCACAACTGGTACTTAGGCCAGCTTTTGGCATTAATCCTTAAATCCGTTGTGCTAGCTAGGAGTTTGGCTCAGCCAAGATCCTGTTTATCTTTATTATTATCATTTTTGAATGTTAAAGGGAGAAACTAACTTTCTCAGAGGCCAACGGTACAATATTACAGCCTACTTGAGCGTCTAGTCTCTGCTGTGTACCGTTGAGAAAGTCTATAAATTCTAGACTCTAGAGAATTGGCGAAGTAAGCCAGCATAAAGTGAAATCGCTACTTGATTTCACGAGTCTACTCTCTCGTAATAAATGACTCAATAGTCATTCTTGGCACACATAGCTATATATTGTATACTTGAATTATACAATATCACAATATCCTTGTGAATTATGCACTTATCTTTTGAAATACTAAAATTTCCCCTGACAGTCCCCAGCCTGGCAGATCTATCGTACAAGGAAAGACTAGAATACAAAAAGCAGCAACCAAGACTGTCCCCAGCCTGGCAGATCTGTCATACAAGGAAAGACTAGAAAAGCTTGGTCTGCCTTCCTTAGAAGAAAGGAGAGAGAGGGATGACATGACTTCAGTGTTCAGGGCCTTGGTGAGAGAAGACAAAACTGACAGAGAAGATCTGCTTGTATAGGATGGGGGAGCAAGAAGAATACTGTACATGGAAAGAAATTGAAAAAAGACAAGTTGCTAGGGGGATATCAAGAAATGAAGTTTTACATACAGATGCAATGACCTGTGGAATAGCCTGGACAAAGAGATCATCCAATCCAAAAACTTAAATGAGCTTAAAGCAAAGTCTAACTGACTGAGACACAGAGACAGGACCCCACAAGTGTAGCTCATTACCTGAATATCACAACTAGGTAAAATACACAAAATAGTTTGCCTGTCACCTGCGTCTCATCTCATCTCACTGTCACCACTCACTATGTACATTTTCTTCTTTCAACAAAGTTTTTTGTTACTTTATACTCTCAATATAGTTTTTCACCTACCTCTATGTAAACAAGTTGTCATCTGAAGATGTCTCATTCCTCAACACCCAAACACTGTTTCATCGCTTGGCATGGTAAGTGATCACCCCTTACTTACTACTCTGTTCACTTTAATTAACCTTTTTATAAGCCTATGCACTGATGTTCTTAGAGGTTGTATATGCACTACAGTGAAATGTTAGGCATGATCTGGAGGGGGTAAAAAAAAAAAAAAATTTAAGAGGGCCAAAGGGGTGGGAAAATCTTGGGATTTCACCAAATCAAGCAGCTATAACCAAGGATTTCAGTGTCACAATTTGCAAGTTTCTGTTTGCATGGTAAAATTTCCAGGTACATTACATGCACAAATGGAGGGTCTACTGTATTTCTATATGGTGATGAACCAAATAAGCCTCTCAGATGAAATAAAAAGACTTACTGTGTAATTACCTGTATTCATTACTCACAAGACCAGACAAGCTAATACGATGTTACATACTAATACAGTAAGCCCTCACTATAACGGACTACTTGGGGCTCAGGCCAGTCCGAAATATGCGATTTTCCGATAAAAGCGACATCTGGACTTACCCCTGCTAATCCGGACTTTTTCCGATATATCAGACATTAGTTCAGATTGCATCGGTAGTTTTCACCACCATTGCAGTATTGTACTGTGTTATACCTTCACTATATTAATCAAATGGTATAATAATACTGTACTGTGCACTGAAAAACATGTCTTTTACTTGTCTTATTGTGGTGAACATAGCTGAAGTTGTCAGGCAGTCCGGACTGCTTTCTGGCTATATCGGACTTTTTCCGATATATAGGAGTTTAGTCCGGTAGCTCCTCGAGTCTGATAAAAGCGAATTCCGGTCTACTGAAGTCCGTTATATCGAGGTTTTACTGTATATGCAAACTTTTGCACTGGCTTTAAAAATGCCAAAGAGACATTTTCTTTTGTCTTGAAATTTTTATGGTTAATTTACTTCAAAATTTCATTCAGCCTCTTTTTGTATGGAAAGGCATCCTTTGAACGAGTGTTTGATAATATCTCAGGTGCTAACAACATTCAAAATAAAAAACTTCTCTGCAATGCTGGTCATTTTTCAGGCTTCAGACTGTGCTAGTGACAGCCCCATAAAATAATTACGAGGTGATCCTGATTGTGTTAATAACAAATGTAATGAACCCAGCTTCATTTTACATCACTGTTTTGTTGTTTTGGAAATATAAAACTTTTGCTGTAAAATGAGTCAAGCTAAATGCAAACATATATCAATATACAGTACCTACAACTTTACTAAGCCTGATTTATCATGGTTATGAAAATTACTGTATATACACTCAGTCCTTGAGGAATGCGTGGCTGAATAACACATTTTTGTTCTAATGCGCTAAGCATAATGTGACAATTCATAATTAATATGCAGAAAGGCTCAAGCTCACCCAGGTAATCAGCTGGCCTGGCGACAAAGGTTGAAAGTTGCGCACAGCAACATCACCCACCAGACTCGCCATGATTGGCCAGCTTACATCAGGGTACGTCCTGAGCACACTCAAGACTGTATGGTTGGACAAAAATTTATGAATTTCGAAATTTTAGGGGCCAATGTGGAACGAAAATCGACGCTAATCAGACAAAAAATTACTCTTTCATCCACATATTCTTATAAGTTAGCATTCAGTTCCACATTCTTCATGTGATTTTGCGATTCCCAACACATTCCGGACTGAATGAGCATTAGAGTAACACTGGAAGCTGTTGAGTAATATTGGAATATTTTTCTCATAATGTATCATTTTTCATTACTCAGCAATCAGGATATGAAATAAAAAGCCTGGGTTGAAACAACTAATTGTAGACCTAATCCAAAAACCTAATTCATTTTAACTTAACTAACCTGAACAATTTGGGGATGAATGAGTTTCAGGTCCAAAATGAACCATTGTCCTCCGTAGGATGCCATCACTGACATCAACAAACCAAACTTCATGCCTGAGTAACATTACAAGGTCTGCTCAGAAAGTATCTAACTTTAGGCTTTACAGTAAAAAAAAAATAAACAGCTAATCTGTTGAGCTAGGACACGAATCCCCCCTCAAAGTAGGTCCCTAATGATGACACACATTAGCCCACCAGTCCTTCCACCGCCTGAAACATTCTTCAAAGTCAGTTTTCAGTATCTCCTGCAGGTGCTTTGTCATGTTTGTCATGATTTCTTCTCCTTTCACGAGAACAACACGCTCTATGGATGAACGTTGCTGGAGTGTGCAAATCGCAATCTGGACTTTCTTGACACTTTGGCCGGATGATGACGTTATTTACGTCATCTGAGAAACTCCCGTAACCTTGCCGATGATGTTATTTGCGTCATCAAATTAAAATGTCCATCAAAAATTCATTTATTGCTCGATGTTCACGGGACTAGGTTTAAAATGCACATGAACAATTAGAGACTAAAATGAATGAAGTAGCATGCAAAACATCTTCAGAAATTAAAAAAATATATATGAGTATAAAAAAAGCATTTATGAGACTGTGCGTTGATGGAGCATGCCTGACCTTCTTTATGCTTTTTACACTGTTATCCGCTCACCATCCACACACTTGATGTAGTGCTGCTCTTGGGTGTCTGCCATTTCCTCTTCTCCATCCTTCCTTCCTTTTCATCCTCTTTTGTCTTTCTTTCCTTCATTCTTTCCTTGCCCTTCTGCTTATGGGTGACTTTACGCTCCCTCTTCTGTCTTTCTTTCCTGCTTTCTTTCCTCTTCTTTCTGCCTGTGGGTGACTCTACACTGGGTGACAAACCAAATGGTTTCCTGTACACCAGGAAACTATTTACAATGCGGGGTGGTAACCACATAACCAAATTTTGGTGTCTGGTGGTTTAGTGGGTAATTACGGCGCTCCAATTGGATTAAACCAGTGAAGGTTTATATTCATGGGGTGGTTGAGGTTTACTGCTCACGTAATGCCACTCAGGGACGAGTGAGGCTGGTCACTTTCATCTTAAATGTCAGGACTAACTTGCCTAGCCCCGGGCTCCTGCATTCCTAATGGGGAAATGTAAGACTGGGTGATGGATGGATGTATGGATAGTGAGGTTGGTTGTTTGCTTATTTTAGACACATACAGTATATTATTGTAGAACAAACACTTTTGAACAAGCAAAGACTAAAATGAATACTGTAGCACAAAAAATAACATAGAAAATAATGAATCATCATCATCTGGACCTCCTTTCCCACCCTAGGGCAGGGTGAAGAAAGAGTATAAACATTTATGCAAACTGCCTACATTTTTTCATGTTGTAAATTCTGTTATAGTATTGGTAATGTTGGTATTCTATTCAACCTCGTATGCATATATCCTTATTGAAAAATCAATTGCGAACAATTTGATAGTAATGCAAATAAATAATGTAGCACTAAAAATAAGGTTAAAAATAAGAAAAGAACATAAACATGTGTGAGTAACTATGCACTGCCTGACAACCCCCCGCTGACCATGGGGTATAGTGAGGTGCACACGTGGGGTTGGCCAAAGAGACATGGACGTACAAGTACAACCCAGAAACCAAAGCACAGTCATCTCATTGGAAGCATGCAGGGTCATCTTGGCCAAAAAAAAAAAAAAGCACAACAGGTATGCAGCAAGGTAAAATGAATTTTGATTTTTTTTTTTTTTTTTTGACTACAGTGGTCTTGTGCAACATGAATACACACCAGAAGGTCAGACTGTCAACAAAAATTACTACCTCAACACTATCCATCAGCTTTGTGTCACAGTTCAGTGGAAGAAACCAGACCTTTGGAAAGCAGCAAGTTGGAAGCTGCACCATAACAATGCATCTACCCATTCTTCTCAACTGATTCAAGAATTTTTGGCCAAGCACAACAACCCACAAGTCTGGTAGGCTCCCTATTCACCAGACATGCTGACTTTTATTATTCCCCAAGCTCAAAACTCTACTGAAGGGTTCCTGATTTGAGACAATGAGGAGATCATGATAATTCAACAATGCACCTGCAGGAGATACCAGAAACTGACACTGAAAAATGTTTCAGGCAGTGGAAAGAATGCTGGGCTATTGTGTCAAGTCAGAAGGGGCTTACTTTGAGGGGGATTAATGTCCTAGCTCAACAGGTTAGCTATTTATTTTTTAAAAGCCTAAGGTTGGATACTCTCTCAACAGAGCTTGCATTTTTGCAGAATTTGGGTGTCATGAATGAATTATACAACCTTTACTAACAAATGATATCTCCATAGATTCTGGGTGTCATAAATGAATTTAAAATTATACTAGCACTAATCTCAATATATCTTATTTTCTCAACTGCTTATAAACTTTAATACACATACACATACACCCAATCATATCAAATACATTTTTACACTTATCTGCAGTCCTGAATGTGATTTTTTACTAACCGATACTGCACACCCTTCCTTGCTCAAGCATAACCCTCATTTAAAGCAATTTTCACTTAAGTAGTTTTTAGAAACACTGTTATAATGATAAGTGAGGAATTACTGTACTTATTATTCTCAGTTTCATGGGGTTATGGAACAGGGAAGAGGAGTTGGATCATTATCCCTGTGACTCCACATGGTGGTGATGCAGTGGTAAGATTATGAATATGATGAACCTGACTTTCAATACCACTCATTCTCTGATGATACTGTTGGTGTTGATGGGCTAAACTTATCTACACTGATTTCCAAACATCACAAAATTTAGCTGAGCTGCACAGTTTCATAGTACTTACAATTTAGGAAACATTAATACATGCACTTTGCAACCCACGGATGGAACGAGAAGAAGCAGACAAGGAATATGACTCGGATGAAACATCTTGATGAAGAACAATACAGGTATACCCCGATATCTGGTGCACTGATAACTAAACACTAGCTGCACTGAACAAAAGAAATTGGGAAACATTTCCACAATCTGAACAGCCGTTGATTCACTATCCAAACACTCCGCCACTCCTTAGGTTTGAAACAAGCGCGTTCGAACGTGAATGTGGTGGTGCATGCAGCTCTCCCCGTCCTCCCTCCATCCCCTCACTTCTTCCCCTGTCCCCAACCCCCCCAACCTTCACAAACCCCCACCTTCCCACATCCCCTACCTTCTCAAACCCTTTGCCTTAACAAATCCCCACCTTCCCAAACCCCCTACCTTCCCAAACCCCCAACCTTCACAAACCTCCTACCATCCCAAACCCCCCCACCTTCCCAAACCCCCTATATTCCTAAACCCCTTACCTATCCAAACCCCCTACCTTCTCCAACTCCCTTTCCCAAACCTGCAACCTTCCCAAGTCCCCCACCTTCCCAAACTCTCTACCTTCCCAAACTCCCATTATCCCAAATCCCCACGTTCCCAAACCCCTTACCTCCCCAAAACTCTTACCTTCCCATACCTCCAACCTTTCCTAGCTCCCCTACCTTCCCTTTGTCTCTCCTCCATCTCCTGGCATGTTCAGCACTGCCAGCTATGTCTCCCTCTCCATCCCTCTGCCCTCCCCCATCCCCTCCCTCAGACCCCCCCATCAACCCCCTGTCTCACTGCCCTCTCCTGCCCCCACTTGTTTCCCTACCCATCTCCCTGCCCTTCCTGACCCACAATTAGAATGATGCCTGCATTGCCTATTCGTCCACTCTCCCACTCTAGCTGTACAGTCTGTTGGCCTGAAGGCATCTCAGCACTGCACCTCCCACCTCCTTATCTTCCTGCATGTAATGTCTGATGTCTCATTTCTTAGCAATAGTATTGTTTATGAGGATAACAACATTACCTGTATGGTATGTAGGACTGCTGGGCCTTGATAGCAGGCTGTGAAGCCTAGGCCCAGAGTCGGGAAAAAAAAAAAATACAGTGTTTCTGTGTCAGTCTCGATTGATTGAGTACGGTATTGTATACGAGAGTTTGGGTTTGGGCCTGGAATGAATTTCTGGCTTTTCTTCAGTACCTCATGGAGAAAACTGCTTCAATATCCGGCAACTCGCTGTCCTAATGCTCTCACCGGTACACAAAACCGCCACATATCAGGGTAGGCTTGTATACAGTAAATTCTCAGTTATCTGTTGTCGCACTATATAGTCCAACACAAAGTCCAGCACTTTCAGTCTAACTATTAAAGCAATATCTGGCAAAATTATGCAATATCTGGCTCAGAAATGGGAAGCAATGTCTTCTGGCTCTGACATGGGACCCACTTGGCACACGGGCAGACCCTGCAATGCACCAACCAATCAAAATGCATTGTGGGGGGTGGACCACCCAGCGTGCCAAGCCTACCGTCACCCTCTCAGTTTCTCCCGTGGATGCAACACAGTGAGGACATATCTATGTGCTCTGCTCTTGTGACCCAAGCGATGGTTAAACTCTAGTGCTGTGACAGTATGTGGCTTCCCATGCCCTGCTCACTGCTGTAGTGCTGTGGCTAACCTTGTGGCCCCTCAGTGCTCTGTGCCCTAGTGCTCTGACCAATGTATAGTGAAGATGTATTTGTGAGTATCTACCCTCCATCAATGTCAACATTAGGTGAGTACAAGATGATTATGATTATATTATGTACTGTATTACTGTACTATATGTACTGTAACAATACAGGTGGCCCTCCACATTCACGGATTCAACTTTTGCGGGTCTCACAGATTCACGTATTGCCCCTCTGTGGAGCCATGATTCGGTTCGCGGCGGCAAGATGTAGCGATGTGGACGCTCACGGGTCATTTCATCCCAAACCAGGCCCGGCACCAAACCACCACACTCCAGCGCTCCTCTGTCTCTCCCTCAGTCTGTGTCCTGCCACTGTCGTAGTTGCGTTGCTACCTCTATGCTGCCACGCCAAACCTCCAGTAATTTCGTTATTGTGTCCAAAAATTGAGCTCTCATGTGTTCAAAGGTAACACGTGCATTGCTGTGCTATTAGGTGAGTGAAATAGCGCCTGATTGTGTGATTTACTCGTGATAACTTTGTCCCACGTGTGTCATGTTCATCATCATCATCATCACCAAAAGTCCATCAAAACTTCAGGGACAACAGTGAGTTAACTCTGAATTTAATGGGTGTGGCTGTAAGAAGTTGGGGTCAATATGTAGCTGATGATTTGCCCACACTCACGTGGATGTGCGTGGGACGCACTCAGTCACAGGAGTCTGTTGAAGTCACCACGTACATATTTACCCTAACTTAGTACAGCCATACCCAATCAAAACTTATTTGTTGCTATATTTTTTATACAGTTGCTCTGTTACCATTTGTGATATTTTACACTGCTTTCAGGTCCCAAATATGGTTTATTAGGTACAGTATGTGCACACTTGCTCACAGGGGGTGATTTGTGGCTGTAGAGGCATTTACGGGAGGATGCACCAAACATTCGTGGAAATTCCACATTTGTGGGGTCTGTGTCCCCTAACCCCCGCAAATGTGGAGGGCCACCTGTACTGTATTGTACTTTATGCTTAATTTAATCTTTCACTCAAGGGTAATATCGTGGGACAGTTTTTAGGATAGGGTGTCGAGATGGACAGTAACACATTATCCAGCTCGACGCTGAATGGTTAGCCAATTGGGGGTACTATGCAATATCTAGCATTCTGCAATATCCAGCGTGGGAACTGACTGAATTACGCCAGATAACGGAGAGTTTACTGCTGAGTATTGTGCTCTAATACCCATAAATGTCTAAATCATCACCAGTTCAGTAATGCAGTGAAGCCTTAAGTTTAGCGACATCTTTGTTTGTGGTTTCATGGTCAGCATTGGCCCGTAAATATTCCCAAACACTGGGTTTCACACGAAAGTCCCTTCATTCATGGCAATAAAAAATGTAAAACCTGCTCGAGGATGAGGAGTCCTGTAGGTGTGAGCAGGAGCAGCAGACTGGAGAGATACAGC
Organism: Birgus latro; assembly: GCA_018397915.1. Lineage (NCBI taxonomy): Eukaryota > Metazoa > Arthropoda > Malacostraca > Decapoda > Coenobitidae > Birgus > Birgus latro. The sequence continues at coordinate 126,867 of JAGKTI010000028.1, read as the reverse complement.
ACGGGATGGATGTGTTGTGTGGAGAGGTGGAGGTGCCAGAGGTGGTGGGGCGTAGTAGCCTCACCACCTGCCTTGGAAATTACACCCCCATCCTTTTCATTAAGCACCTCACTCCAGCCTTCCAAGTGAGTTTCCTTGCCTATTATGTACTTTGCATTAATACCAGTTTCTTTTCAGGTGTGATCAGTAAATTTTACATTGCATAAATGGGTTTTAGGGGGAGTTGGCATGGGATCTGAAACCAATTAGCCTACTTCCCATACGATCAATGCCCCAACTTCAACGGTTTCATGGTTTGTGGTACTTTTCACAGAACCAATTAGGCATGAAACTTGGGGATTTACTGTATTAGTAAATTAGTAAAAATAATATTCACTAATGCCACATGTGTTTTGTGTTAAAAATATAAAATGCGAGTTCAAGATTCCTGGTGCACTTGCGGAGTTGGAATGCCTGAGAATGTTGAAAGATGTTGCAAGTCTAACACTACCTATTGATAAATGTAACAAAACAAATGTGGAGTGACATTACAGGTGTGATGTGACATGGCAGGCGAGGTAGTAGAGACTGATGGTCGGTGGTAGGCCATGTGATCCCGAAGCCATGGTGGACCGATGTCGTGCGTGGTAGAAGGGGCAGAGGCTCTAGTGGGGGCATGGCGATCCCTCAGGGCAGGATAAGGGGGAGGGGAGAAGAAAGGAAAGGACTCCTCCGAGGGAGAAGTGATGGGCTGGTGGGAGAAGTGTGGGGTGGTGAGAGAGAGGCGGGTGGGCTCCAGGTACCCATCCAGAGAGAAGGTGAGGTTGGCCGAGGATGGGGTAGGAGCACCCGGGGTGGCACTGAGGACAGGTGGGGGGCGAGGGGATGACAGCCCTTGCGCATCATCCACACCTGCGGGGGGGGGGGGGAGGCAGGGGAGGGGACGAGGTCATCTCCATGGGAAGGGGGCTACTGACATTGGAAAACTGTTCCGAAGTGTTGTTTGCTGCAAGGAAGGAATATAAATAGAGCAGAGTTAGGGTCATGCATAGCTTTTATGCATGTTCAAGGATCTGTTAGTAATTCTTAGCCAAAACAGTGAAGGTCAAAGGTCTTGATACCGTTACATTGTGATATGAAAAACCAAAGTTTCTGTATGGCCAAAATACCATTTTCCACCACAAGGAGGTCATGAAGGCACTTACAGGAAGGTACCACACCCACTGCTTTTATGCACTACATACAGAAGTGGCAGCAATAGAGACATAACCAACAGTTAAAGAAAGCAGTTCTGTAATTCCACTAACCTGTAAAACATTGTAGAAGCAGCCTCCAAGGTTTAGAAATATAAAACTCATGCTGTATGTGCAAAAAGTTGGATGGGAGAGTTGGAACTACAAACTGGGGACTAAGAGTCATATGAAACCCTTCTTCAAGCACCTGTCACTTAATTCATAAAAGTTTTTTTTGCAAGTTAGCTGGACATACAGTCTCTATAAGTAATGAGAGAGAGAGAGAGAGAGAGAGAGAGAGAGAGAGAGAGAGAGAGAGGAACACAAGGCAAAGAGAAAGCATTAAATATCTAATATGGTAATTTCATGCATCACTTATTACAGTACAGTGCTTCCTCCAATTTTGCGAGAATATGGTCGACAAAAAACTTCGCAAAATCGAAATTCGCAAAGTTTAAACAATTAAATATATGCAATAAAGGTAAACTGGTCGACATCACCCCAAGGTAAGCACTTTTTTCCACTTTTTCTCTTGACTCTACCTCTTAATTTTATGATGATAAATGAAACAAACATGGACTGATGTATTGTACAGTAATATTATTATGAAAACATCATAGGTAAGAAGCATAAAAAAAGAAAAAAAACGCATATTTACACTGATGTGAAGACTGGCGTGGTGTACAGGACTGGTGGCGGGGCAAGGCTTGGGTGCGACTACTGTGGTGTAAACAAACGAGGCGTGGCAGCAGAACACCGAACTAGGAGGCACAGTACGCCCAGCGAACCACGTCGTCACTACTCCGCGTGGCAAAGTAGTGCGGGAAGACGACTTTCCCACCACTTGACCTCGCAAAGTGTGTGATCGCTCGCAAAGTTCATAAATGTTAAAAAATGAATGACTTGGAACTACCTCGCAAAATTGGTGATTCGCAAAGTTAAAGTTCGCAAAGTTGAAGGATGTACTGTACTTCACATGAAATTTTGAAAAATACAGAACGTTACAGTATCTTACATATACTCTCACCATATACCTCATGTCATATGATGTTTCAATAATTTGTTTTGTAATATCAATGGTAGGTGGGGGTGCTCACCATCCACTCACTTAATGTAGTGCTGCTCTCAGGTGCCTGCCCTTTCCTCTCTTCTTTCCATTCTGTCTTTCATTCCTTCATCCATTATTCTTCTTTCTGTCTATACACAGTGACAAGCTAAATGGTTTCCTGTACATCAGCAAACCACTTAGACGAAAAACCCCAGTTTAACAATGCAATTGGTTAAGTAAAAACCCAATGCTAGGCAGGGTATCGTATCTCGGGGCAGATTAAACATGTAAAGTATAGGGATGCATTTTTGAGCCTTGGGTTTCTCCCCCAACCAAGTCTCACACCCAAATGAACAAGTTTCTAGCTAACTTAGACACCCAAATAGCTTTAAAATAAGCTAAACTAAGCCTAAAAGCAGTTTATAACCCAAAAATAAAATCTGAAAATCATCAAATATTCGTTTGGAAAAAATCAAACTTAGTAAACTGTACCCCAAAATGACAATCTTCTCCCCACCTATGACTCAAAACACATTAATCTAAGTACAGTATAAGAACAGTTTATAAATCAACCTAAACACAAAATTTAAGTCTAAAATATCAACAAAATCAGTTTTATAAAAACAATACCCATTGTTATACAGGGGTTTGCCAATTGTTCAGCTGAGTAGGGTGGTATTTCTACTCCCATCATTATGCTGGGGTATCACATCGGTATCGGATCTTGGGGTCTGCCTACGCTGGGTGGTAACCAAATAACCAAATTATGGCACCTGGAGGTTTAATGGGCAAGTAAGGTGCTCCAATCAGATTGAGCCTGTGCAGGTTTGTATCCATGGGGAGATTGGGGTTTACTGCCCGTGTAATGCTTCTCAGGGATGAGTGAGGCTGGTCACTCTCATCTTAAATGTCAGGATCAACTTGCCTAGCCCTGGGCTCTTATGCTCCTCATGGGGAAACACAAGATTAGATGATGAACGAATGAATGAATGTTTTGTAATATCCATCCATCCATCCACCATCCAATCCTACGTTGCCCCATGAGGAGCATAGGAGCCCAGGGCCAGGCAAGTTGGTCCTGACATTCAAGATGAGAGTGACTGGCCTCACTCATCTCTGAGTGGCATTACATGAGCAATAAACCCCAACCACCCCTAGGAAATAAACCTTCAACGGCTCAATCCGTTCTTTCTGATCATAAGTACGGGTTCCGTCAGGGACGCTCCACTGGCGATCTTCTCACCTACCTTTCAGACTCCTGGTCATCCTCCTTTCGGGACTTTGGCGAAAGCTTTGCCATTGCGCTTGACATCTCAAAAGCTTTCAATTGAGTCTGGCATAAATCTAACTTCTAAACTGCCCTCTTACAGTTTCTATCCTTCTATCTGTGCATTCATCTCTAGCTTCCTTTCTGGTCGTTCTATAGCCGCTGCTGTAGATGGCCACTGTTCTTCTCCTAGATCTATCAACAGTGGTGTTCCTCAGGGCTCTGTCCTATCACCAACTCTCTTCCTTTTATTCATCAGTGACCTTCTAAGCTGTACATCTACCTCTATCCACTCATACGCAGAGATGATTCCACCCTTCACCTTTCCATTCGGTTCCCGCAACGTCCATCTCAGCAGTTATTTCAACAAACAAGGGATGAGGCTATGGCACACCTAATGTCTGACTTGACTCGTATCTCTGACTGGGGTAAAAATAATCTTGTTGTTTTTAATGCATCGAAGACTCAGTTCTTGCACCTATCAACCAGAAAAAACCTTCCACAGGAGTATCCGCTGATGTTTAATATTGTCCAGCTCGTTCCTACATCATCCTTGAACATGCTTGGGGTTTCATTCAATCGGGATTTTTCTTGGAAAGAACATATTACATCTTTTGTGAAATCTGCTTCCAAGAGATTAGGTGTGCTAAGCTGACTCCGAAACTTCTTTACCCCTACACAGATGTTGACTTTATACACGGGTTTTATTCGCCCCTGTTTGGAGTACAACTCTCGTGTGGGAAGGATCCTCACATACAGCCGTTCTCAATAGGGTGGAGTCAAAGGCTTTTTGTCTCATTAACTCTCCTCCTCTTACTAGCTCCCTTCAACCTCTGTCTCTTCGCCGCACTGTTGCATCTTTATCTCTTTTCTATCGCTACTTCAATGGCCACTGTTACTCTGAACTGTCTGCTTGCATCCCTCCACCTCTACGACAGGCACGTAGTACCTGTCTAGCAACAACCTCTCATCCCTTTTCTGTCCAACTCTCTAATGCAAGAGTTAACCGTTACTCCCCAGTCCTTCATTTATACAACTGGTCAACTCTGGAACTGTCTTCCTCTGTCTGTATTTCCTACTTCCTATAATCTCCAGTCTTTCAAACGCAGTGTGTCCAGGCATCTCGAAATGAATGGATCTTGAATTTGGCTCTCATTTGTGTTGTTTTTATTTATTCTTGGAAGGAACGGTTTGCGGGACCATGGCCTTTGGTTCCTTCTTCCTTGCATTAAAAACACACACACACACACACACACACTAAACTACCAGGTGCCAAAATTTGGTTATATGGTTACCACCCAGTGTAGTAAATGGTTTACAGTGTACAGGAAACCATTTGGCTTGTCACTCAGTGTAGAATCACCCACAGGCAGAGGGAAGAGAAAAGAATGAAGGAAAGAAAGACAGAAGAGGGAGTGTAAAAACACCCGTAGGCAGAAGGACGAGGAAAGAATGAAGGAAAGAATACCCTTTACAATTAACAATGAAGGATTACTTTCTTTATTAGCAGTGCTTCTGGTGTGAAACTGTGCACATGGACTTATTTTAAAAGCTACCGGTACTGCTGTATCAGTCACTTTTAAGATGCTAGGGTGATTTGCTACCAAAGCATTCTGGTAGAATGGAAAAACAGAATTACCAACTATGAAGATAAGTGCATCTACCAAACTTTAGTAGTAGGATTAAATATGAAGGCTGTTTGATCAAATGCTAGTGGATGTGGACCATGAGGGCACCCACATTAGGTAGTCACAGCACACCAGGACAAGGGGGAGGGGGGAATGCACTGAACTACGAGAGACAACCAGGCAACAGTAAATTGACAGTAACTGTACAATATAGATCTTAAATCCCACAGGATGAACCATGTGCACCCCTGAGTATCTTCAAAAAGAGGACAGCATCCACACAAAGTGCTGTGTGGAACAGGTAACAAAAATAATCAACTAACAATCTAAAAGCATTATAAGTTAAAAATAACACAAGCAAGTGAATCTTGGGAAATTAAGAAATTACCAAGAAATGATCAGTGATGGGAAACATTAGCAGTGTTGAATACACACATGTGGAAAGCACACAGTGGAGAGGAGAGAGAGAAAAAAAAAAGCAAAAAAACAACTGAACATACTTGGTCATCAGAATATAACGAAGAGTTGGCATGATGAAAAGAGTGACACCAGGATAGTGGTGAACTCAGCTCCAGTGACTCCCTGCACACAAAGCCAATGCCAGATTGTACTTTGGAGACAATTTCTACTACATTCTACAAGAATAATGGAGTCACAGCACCTCTTTCTTTAAGTGACGGCTGTCTTGAAATGGTTCCTCCATTACCATGGCAACTCCTGCATTTACGTGATATAGACCGGTAACGGTTATGCCACCTTCCATCAGATGCCATACTGAGTAAGACTAATTTGTTCTTTACATGCTACCAAAAATCCATTATTTTCCATTAACCTTATTCCAAGCAGATACCCTTAGAGAGCTTGTTCAAAACCCTACATTTTGACATCAGCAGGTGTTTTGTGGAGTAGCAAAAAGAGTCTTCAAAGGATAAAAATTTCATGTGACAGGTCCTGCGACCTTGGGATATTGCCCAAATGGCTGAGTGACCCCTCCCATGGATTTAAAGGAAATGTCTACAATCTGAAGGAACTGCCAGGTGCAGCTTCCTTCACATCAGTCACCTCCATGGGCTCTATGTCTTGCCAAGGCTAACTTTTGTCGTACCATTGCATCATTTATAAAGGCAGTAAACTACAGCTTTTCAATGACATTCACAAATATTCCACTAGGGCAAAGGGAATATGGAGTAAACTTGAGGACTGTATAGAAAGTGTGTGAAATGACCTTATCACAGTCTCATCACTGTACTGGAGTGAATGATGATGTATCCTCCAGTACAGTACAGTAAATCCAGAGCTACAAATTTTTTCTAATGAGTAAATGCTCAGAAAGTATTATGAACTGACTACAAAAATTATATAAAGTATTTAAATGTTAATTTATTAAAATTCAATTGAATTGATATTGTTTACAGAGCCTTAGGATATAAGTTTTAGCTATGACTACAGGACCTGGGTAAATCTTACTAGAAGGGTAATTACTTGTACCGCCTGATTTGCACATGCTCCTTACCCTACATATCTAAAGAAAGGCAGACTGCACAGTAGTGGAATAGTAAGTCTTAACCACAGTGACTCTCATAATGGATCACTCGAAATTAATGCCCAAGAGGTAACTTCCTTTACACTGGGTTTGGTTAGCTTAGGTTAACTTACTTTACATCAGGAATAATGCTTATCATGTTGAGGGAGCATGGTGTACAGATTACAGTAACGTAACCTACATGAGTCATATCTGCCTTTCACTTATACTCTATTATCTTACATTCTAGTCTAGGGTAGGGTTTAATCTCAGGCCCAGAAGGATTTTGGAGTTACTGCCTCACCCAGGATTTATCAAACCTTGTCTCTGGGTACCATTAAATAGGTTGTCTCCTTGAAGCACAAGAAGAGGGGGGAAAAAAAAAAAGTGGAGCCAAAAACCTATACATCCCTGTGTCCTTACCTAAAAAAAATTCCTCCTCCTTCTCCTCCTGTCCCTTTGTGTGAGTTACAGCAAAAACAGAGCACCTAGTCATTGTATAAAAGAGATGATGGCCTACTTAAAACAATTAATGGCATTCAGAAGGGTTCTCAACTCTCTCACTAGAGGTATCTCCTTTCCTCTTGAGAAAAGGGATAAACTAGACTTCTGACTGCAAAACTTGGTTATTTGGTAACATTCCAGTACTGTCCCTAAAAACAGACTACAGTATTATGACACTATGACCCAAACTATGGTGTCTCTGAAGAATTAATACAACTTTACACTAGGAAATACTACAGTTTTAAAATAAGTTCCAACTACCAAGGGATAGGGCTGCTTCCTGCAGGCAGAATTTGAACAAGCCAACTCACACTCTCTAAAAGGTCAAAAATTGGAATGTCTCTGAAAAAATAAAAAGTGGAGAAATCCTCCTTGAAGAGCAACAGCAGGTTTTAAAATAAAACCCTCTAGCCCAAAGAATGTACTGCCTGAAACTACTGTTTCCATTACTGAGGCATCTGAAGAACTCAGGTGCAGTAATGAAGACTGCTCAGGAGAGATGTCATTGATTAAAAACACTGGCCTAGCACCTACATAGCCCAAGTTGGAGAAAGATGTGTCCAGAGAAGCCCCAGCTTCCTCTCAATTACCTGGCAGGAGCAAACAGGAATTGAGCATTTTACTACTGATACAGTATGTCCTCTAGGATGCTCCTGGCCTTTCTGAATAGTATAAAGACGGATAAGTGGCACGTGTGGGCACTCACCATCCACTCACTCGATGTAGTACTGCTCTCTTCCTTATTTCCTTCCTTCCTTCCTCTTCTGTCATTCTTTTCGTCATTCTTTCCTCTTCCTTTTGTCAACAGGTGACTCTACACTGAGTTACAAACCAAATGGTTTCCTGTACACTAGGAAACCACTGACTGTGCTGGGTGGTAACCATATAACCAACTTATGGCACCCGGTGGTTTGGTGGGTGATTGAGGGGCTCCAATTGGATTGAGCCAGTACAGTTTTATATCCAAGGGGTGGCTGGGGTTTATTGCTCATGTAATGCCACTCACAGATAAGTGAGGCTGGTCACTCTTACCTTAAATGTCTGGACCAACTTGCCTAGCCCGGCTCCTACACACTGGATTAGATGATGAATGAATGATTGGAGCTGGATATTCTCTGAAAGAATACATCTGTTGAGGTGAATGGGTGGTGATGATGTTACCAACTGAATATAAACAAGCAATACAGCATCCAACTTTGAATGGAAATTGAGTGATTCTGAGGGCACTGAAAGGAGGGAGGGCTTGATGGAGATTATTAAAATCTTGCTCGTGAGAAATAGAGAACTTTAGGAGGAAGAGACAGTGTTGAAAACAGAAAAAGGAATGGAGAAAGCATTCGATCCATGAGTGTTTGAAAGTTTTATCAAAGCAAAAGGCAAACAAACAATTTGAAGTGTTGAAAAGTGAAAGTGAGAAACTTAAAAAGGAATTGAGAGGAGCAGAAGAAAGGGCTGTGACAGTGAAAACAATGGTTGAGGAGGTGCAGTCAGAACAAGCTAAGTGGATGAGAGATAAGCATAATGAAATTATCCCTCTTAAGGTAATAATGGAGCACCAGAGACAAAAGGACAAACAGGCAAAAAGAGATGGAGAAAGGAAAATTCAAGTGGGACGTGGTACAGTTGATACATAAAAAAGAAAAGGTCATGAGAGACTCAGTTGAATGAAGTGTGTGGTTAGTTTTGGTGATGTGGAATGAAAACAGAAGGTGAGAAAGGATAAGAAACAACAAGAAACTGAAAGAGCAATAGAAATTTTGAATAAGATCAATGGAGAGGAAAGGGTATGGGAAGACCAGACAGATGTAGTCAGAAGAACAAGAAAGGATAAGTAAGGAGAAATAAAGCCAATAAAAATAAAGTTCAAGTCTGAAAGTGTGATAAGATACTACTGGTAGTATGGTGGCCTCCTAGAGTGTGAGGAAGTTTTGTTATTTGAGAGACATGCTATGTGCTGGCAGTGGAGCTGGAGATAGCTCTGGGGCTAGAGTCAGGAGTGGTTGGAAGAAGTTCAGGGAGTTGTTGCCTCTCCTGACATTGAAAGGGCTCTCTCTCTGTGCTAAGGGATCTTTGTATGCAGCATGTGTTAGGAGTGTAATGCTGTATGGTGGCAAGACTTGGACAGTAAAGAAAAAGGATATTTGCAGGCTCAAACATACTGAATGGCAATGATTAGGTGGATGTGCAGTGCGTCCCTAAGTGCGAGGCCTGGAGGGCTTGGTTTACGATGGAAGAGTTGAGAGATAGGATGGGACTGGAGAGTGTTGGTGTTGTGATGATGAGAAGTAGATTAAGGGGGTTTGGGCATGTGGAGAGGATGGGGGATAATAACTGCGTGCAGATAAGAAGTGTTACGTAAGGGGTAGGATTGCAAGAGGTAGACAGGAAAAAACCTAGGATGAGGTCACTGAGTGTGATCTCAGGGATAAGGGACTGAATAGGGAAGCTGCCAGAGATCAAAAAGCATGGAGAGCCGCCATCAGGTGACCAAGGCCAATGCATGCAAGCATGTTGGAGCCTTCAAAAACGAAACGATACCAAAACATAAGAAAGTATTTATTAAGAAAGCTCTGGATGGCAAAGACAGAAAGGTTTTGAAGAACCTACAGGAGGAAGCAAGAAGAAAAATGATCAAAGAATGGATGACAAAAGTGTAAAGTTTTTTTCTGGAGAAACAAGCACCAAAGCAAGCCTGACGACAGCAAATCACCCAGGGGGTTTAGGGTGGGTTCGTGGAATGTGGGAAGTTTGAGAGGAAGAGCAGGGGAAGTTGTTGAGGCATTTAGTAGGAGGTGGGTGGATGTGGCATGTCTGCAGGAAGTCCGGTACAGGGGTGGATCAGCCAGAAAGATTGCTGGGAAGGATTGCTACTATAAGTTGTTTTGGCAGGGGGGAACTGACGGATATGGGTGTGTGGGTGTGTTGGTTGCGGAGAAATGGGTGGAGTATGTTATGAATGTCATGAGAGTAAGTGATAGGATAATAGTAGTGAAAATTTTGATCGGACGGGTGATGGTTTCAGTCATATCAGCATATGCTCCGCAGGTAGGATTGGATGACGCAGAGAAGGATAGATTTTGGGATGATTTAATACG
>JAGKTI010000028.1:89702-104924 GCA_018397915.1 Birgus latro | reverse complement strand
CATTAAAAAATTCAACTTTAAAAACAGGAAGAAGACCTTGACTCATACTGAACATTATTCAAGGCAAGCATGCATATTAATCTACAGCCACAATGACACCAGCACATTGAACAATCCTGCAAATATGTATAACCTCTTACTTTTAAATATTAACAGCTTAAGCTAGAATATTGTACAGGATGCAGGAAAGATCATGGAGCCTGCAGGTAAACAACAAGCATTACGGTCCTCTGTATGAGATAAAATATTCTCTCGTGTGCTAAAAATTAATTCTTTCATGCATCAATTTTACATCTTTAGTAAAAATAAAAAGAACATATATTTTAATTCTCTGTCACTTGGATAAACTGTCTCATTTCTAACAAAGCGTTTGTACCAACATAAAGGATCATAACATAATTATACTAGTGAAGTGACATGACATGTTTGTTGAAATAATTTTATTTCCAATTCTGAAGCAAGCATTTAAAAGTTGCAGACAAACCACTGTGTGCTATTACATCTTTACATTTGCTCATAAAGTGAATTTGCACCAGTCATTCTAAGCTCATATCTCTATCATGGTATGTAGGAGGCACTTTGTGGAAGAAGGGCCAACCAACCAAAAATGGCAAAATGGACCTACAGGTTCCAACACGTTCCCCTGGCCTATATTGCATATTTTTGACCCCAAACAAACAAATACTGGCCCTTTTAGCATGGTTAAGAGTCCATAGTCTGGACCACCATCAAGTGACCCTATCGCATTCAGCTGGCCCAAGCCAACAGACAGAGATTCCATGGGGGGAGGGAATAATGGCCATTAAGCAAATGTCTCCAAGCAAATGAGATTCTGTGTGTGTGTGTGTGTGTGTGTGTGTGTGTGTGTGTGTGTGATAGAGTGAGTATTTACCTAGTTGTATTTAACTACCGATAGTTGTAATTTGTGGGAAAGGAGCTATGCTCAAACTGTCCCATCCCCATAACTACTATCGTCCAGCTTGATTTGAAATCGTGAATATCCCTGGAATTTATCATCTCTTTATCCAGGTTATTCCATGCTTCAATAGTTCTGTAAGGGAAGCTGCATATCTTGATGTCTCTCTTGCATGTGGTCCTTTTCAACTTCCGTGACCCTTCGTTTCTTTTTTGTCCCACAAAAACAGGTCCTCCCTATCGAGCTTCTCCATTTCCTTGGATGCTCTGTACACATTAATCAGATCTCCCCTCATTCTTCTTTTTCCTAGGGTTGGGAGATTTAGTCTCAACAGTCTTTCCTCGTACAGTAATTCTCTCAAGCCAGGTACCATTTTCGTTGCTGCTCTTTGAATTCTATCTTCTTGTCTCCTTATTTTTATGCGGTGACCATAACACTGCTGTGTATTTCAGCCTCCAGCAAATCATTGATACAATCAACTTTTCATCACCTCTTCGTCCAGATAACCAAACGCAACTACTGTATTACGTTTCTCAAAAGGTTATGTGTATCTCTGATGATCCTGATTATGTGATTTTCCAGTGAATGTTTGTCTGAAAACAATACCACTAAGTATCTCTTCTTTAGTTTTACTAATCTATTTGTTCCCCATTGTGTATTTTCCTGTTTGTCTCTTTGTACTCTTTTCAAATTCCACTTTACATTTCTTCGCACTGAACTGCATTTCCAACCTCTGACTCCAGTTAGATGTCTTATCAAGGTCCATTTGCAGCTGTTTACAGTCTTCCTCTTTTTTCACTTTCCTTAATAGCTTAGCATCATCTGCAAACAGACTTACATAATAACTCTCTATTCCTTCCACCATATCATTTATATAAACCAGGAACATGATTGATGCCAAAACTGACCCATAAAGTACACCACTAAATACTGTACTTTACACCAATCCAACTGCTGGTCCTTTACAGATGTTCTTATCTCCCCATCCTCCAAAAAATCTTTCATCCACTTAAATAAAGCTCATTTTAGACCTCCTATGCATTAAAGTTTCTACAACAATCTCCTGTGTGGTACCTTGTCAACTGCTTTCTTTAGGTCCAAAAAGCCACAATCAATCAATCTGTCCCTCTCTTCCATACCATCAGTCACTCTTAATTAAAGGCTCAGTAGGTTTGTAGCACATGACCTTCCTTTCCTGATGTCAAATTGACGATCTGTTATTGTATTAGTTCCTTTCAGGTATTTGGTCCATCGGTCTTTGACTATGATCTCACAAATTTTTGCAACAACACAGGTTAGTGATACCAGCGTATAATTCTGAGGCTCTTCCTTGTTTCTTCCCTTGTGTATGGGGACCACATTTCCTCTTTTCCAATCCCGAGGGACTTCACTTTTTGCTAGTGAGCTAATAATGATGTCATGCATCCTTCCTGGCAGTTCCATTCTACACTCCTTCATTATCCAGTTAGATACTCCATCTGGTCCTAGTGCTTCCCTAACATTTTGTATTTCCATTAATTTCATTATTTATATCTACTTGTACTTCATCCAGCACTAAGTCCTAAGGTCTATCGTTATTTTCACTAAACTCATTCTTTTAAAAATAGTTTGAAAACATTTGTTCATCACTTCAGCCTGTGTGCCTGGATCCTCATAGATGACTCCATCTACTTTCAATCTGTACATCCTTCCTTGTTTTTTGATTTTCCATTTACATATCTGTAGAACAGCTTCGGTTCATCCTTGCATATGTCTACTACACCTCTCACAATTTCATTTTTCTTCTCTTTGAATCCTTACATACTCATTCCTTTCCAGTTTATATTTCTCCCATAGATTATTTCCTCCCTTTCTTCTCCATCCCCTCCATGCCATTTTCCTCTTCATTCTTGCTTTTTCACATCTCTTGTTAAACCACTCCTTCCTGTTTCTCTCCTTGATCTTCACCTTCGGTACATATCTCTCAACCCCACCTTTGTATATCTGTAAAAATTCATCCCACTTTTATTGAGTACCTCTTGCCTTGTTGAAATTTCTCCAGTCAGTTTCCATGAAGTATTTTCTTAGTTTGTCGAAATCAGCTTCATCTGAATTGCATTGTCCATTTCTATGTGATTCTGATCTTGTAACATCCCTTTCATCTTTAACTACCATATATACTCGATGGGAATGTGGTCACTTTTTCCTAAAGGGCAATTGTATATCAGCTCATCAGTAATATCGTTTTTTTTTTCTTTTTTCTATTTTGGTAGTAGTTGATCCAGTCAAGAGGGCTCTTAATTTCCTCTGAATCTTGTATTCTCTCTAATACACTGTCATGACGTTACGCATTACCACATTTAACATTCTGCTTCCCCATAACTCCTCTCTACCTTCTGTGTACCAATCTTCCCAGCAAACATTCTTACAGTTAAAATCTCCCATCAATACTATGTCCCTACTTTCACTTATGTATCTTTCCAAACATTCATTGGTGTCACTAAGCATTTCTTCATATTCTCCACTGGTCCATGCTTTGGTCTTGGTTGGAACATAGGCCACTGCAAGGTCTCTTTCTCCACCATTACTTTTCTTGATCACTATTTTCAGCACCTCTGCCATACCCTCACCCTTTTTAACCTTGTCCACAACTATGTCTTTCCTTTCCAGTATCATTACTCCATCTCCCCTCTTTCCAAGTCTGTTTCTGTTCTATACATTGTGGTGTCCCTCACCAATTCCTGTGATATCTTCTGTATCATTCAATTCAGTCTCCATCAATCCCATAATGTTCAGCTTATTTACCCTCAGGTGGTCATTAATCTCTTCAAGTGAAGATATCAACCCATTAACATTTGTGTATGAAATTTTCCACCCTTTACTTAATTCGTTTAAGCTGATTCTTCCTCCCTGGCTGCATTCCAGTACCACTTCCTCAGCTTTAAATATAAAACTCTCCAGTAGAATTTCTTCTCCTGCTTTGTTATCATTGCTTTTTTTCCCTTGGCTTCTTTTTTTAATTCACTTGTTATAGCTCTTTCTTCCTCATTCATATCTTTCCTGATCAAAATTTTCTTAAACTCCTCTTTCTTAGCCAGTTTCCATGATCTTGCAATAAAGTCTTTGGCAGCAATCTGTGACTTAAATTTGATTTTCACGGGTCTCTCACCTCCTTCTTTGTACTTTCCTAACCTGTGAACCTCTTCAATTTCTCATCAAATGCTGCATCTGTCTCTTGAACTTCCTTTATCATTTTGGCCACCATTTTTTCCTGCCTTGCTCTGATGTGACAGGCTGGCATTAAATCCTCATCAACCCCCAAAACAACTGCACATTTTTCTTGTCAACTGTTTCTATTACCAAATCTCCCTTTTCTTTTACATCACTTACTACCTTTTCCTTCAGTTGGCTTTCCATTAAGTCCCTGAAGTTCACTTTCACTTCCTCCTTTAGTTTCTTCCATTCCTTATGCAATCCTTTGACATCTTCAACAATTTCTTTAGCATCTTCATTTTCTTCTATTACTCAAAATTTTTCATTTTTCTTTCAAAATCTTCATTCACTTTCTTCTCAATTGATTCAAACTTTTTCCATAATTCAACAATTTCAGCCCTTAGCTTATTTGCCACATTTTCCAATCTCTCCAGCAGCCCCTCCACGATACTCGAAACTTCCAGAACTCTCCTCCATCCTAAATTAGCAGTAAATTCCCTTTCTTCCAAATCTAACCCATGAAAATAAAGTTTTTTGTTACTGGAAGGAATTTTACTGTCTCTGCTCAAAATACTCTTTGTGTGTGTGTGTGTGTGTCGGGTCTTACCTACCTGCTCTTAACTAACTATCTTTACAGGAATGAGTCAAGCTTGTACTGTCCCGTGTATTCAACTATTTTTATCATACATATCCTTAAATTTATGAACAGTTTTGCCAAACACTATTTCATTCAATAGTGCATTCCACTGATCTATTGCCCTATTTGGGAAACTGAATTTCCTTATGTATTTATTGCCTCTGTTTTTATGTAGCTGCTTGCAGTGTCCTCTTACTGATGCTTCTCCAGAGGTTATATACTCATTTATGTCTATTTTCTCTTTCCCTGAGATGTATTTGTATAGCATAATCATGTAACCTCTTTTCCTTCTCTCCTGTAGTATTGGCAGATTCAATTTATCTAGTCTTTCTTCGTAGCTTAGATCCCTTAAGCTTGGTACCCATCTCGTAGCTGCCCTTTGCAGTTTTCATATCTTATCTATGTAGTTTTTGAGATGAGGATTCGAGACAAATGATGCATACTCCAGGGTTGGTCTGATGAATGATGTTATCAAAATTATTTTCTTCTGTAAAAACCGATTGGAAATATGTAATTTCGGACTAGTGTTTTATAAAGTTCACAGAATTTTCTATATATATAATTTAAATCTTGTCCTCAAAGCTCTTTTTCCCAACCTATTTCTAAGAAGAACTAAGAAGTTAGCTGGGGAGTGAAAGATAAAAGTGGTATACAGTAAAAACTCACTAGAACGGACTAATTGGGGCCCAAACTATTCCAAAAAAAGCGAAGGTCTGAAAAAAGCGACATCTGGACTTCCCCCTGCTAAGATATTTTCATACATGAAAAACATTATGGCCATAATCCTCCTTCACTCCATCATTTCCTTCTAACTCGGGGCACTAACCCATTTGCCTCTTAACTTTTCTTACAAGCCACTATAAACAAATTGTTGCATAACACAGTACAATTTTAGTAAAGTTTAGACTTGATAAAGGCCATATGTAACACAAACAGGAAGATATTTTTCATAAATGAAGTGTCATAGCCACCATCCTACTTCACCCCACCAGTTCCTTCTAACTAGTGGCAATATCCCTTTTGCATCTTAGATTTCTAAAATACCACTAAAAATAATTTTAGCAAGGTTCAGACTTGATAATGGCCATATGTAACACACAAGATAAGAAATTTTCATTCATGAAAAGCATCAAGGTCACCACCCTGCTTTACCCCCACCAGTTTCTTTTAGCTAATGGCAGTATCTCATTTGCCTCTTATTTTTTCTCAAATGCCATTACAAATAATTTATTGCATAACACAGTAAAATTTAAGCATGGCCTAGAAACAATAACACTCATAATTAGAAAAAAAAAAAAAGTTTTACATAACCACTCCGACTCACTTGGTTCAACCTACTCTACCCCCCACCTTGCCGGTAGTTTA
This sequence comes from Birgus latro, assembly GCA_018397915.1. NCBI lineage: Eukaryota > Metazoa > Arthropoda > Malacostraca > Decapoda > Coenobitidae > Birgus > Birgus latro. The sequence continues at coordinate 98,814 of JAGKTI010000028.1, read as the reverse complement.
TCATCATTCAGGATCCTTCAGAGCAAATCCTTCAAAATAATTACCCATTATCTGCAGGGTCATCATCAAGGAACAGTGAATCATCCTCCTGATTGTCTTCACTGGCAGGGGCTAAATCATGGACGGGAATTGGTGTAGCTTCTACCGCGTGCCATGTGGTGTACTTAATTTTATGCATTTTTCAAATGCTGTACTGTACACTTTATACACCTTAATTTTTATGATCTTACAAACAAACATGTTCATTTTGTCTGTATATTTCACTTATCACTCGTCATCGTCAAGCAGCATATTAGGGATGTTGGAGAAATAATGTGGGGGGGAAATGATATGGGCTAAATGAGGCAGAGAACGGAGGAATAATAGTGACACGGCCAGCCCACCACCAACTGATGCATGAACACACAAACCGCTCATCGTGTGATTAATGCTTGATGTCTTAAATACTGTATATATTAATATTAACATTAATGCAGATCCTTTTTCTAATTTTTTAGCATTTAGAAAGTACTTTATTAGTATAATTTAATTTTAAACACTTTTCAAATACTGTACTGTACACTTTATGCATCTTATTATTTACGATTTTACAAACTAAAGATGTCCACTTTGAATATTTCACTTCTCACTCGTCACTCTCAAGCAGTATATCAGGGACTTCCAGGGAAATGATGTGGGTCAGACTCTGTGGTACAGTGCTAGAGTGAGAGTCTTGCACGCTGGTGGACGCAGGTTCGCCTCCCACCAGAATTGTAAAAACTGTGGGAAGTGTTCACCGAGCCACTTACCACTTTGGCAGACATAAAGGGTGCTGTGACTGAACCAGTGTCGCATACTAGTATGCTCCAGTCGGCTTAGGTGGGCCAATTACACTTGATTCACAGACTACATACACATCCAAAGCCACTTCAACACAACACTCACACTTATAAGTACTGTACTTCTTACACAACATACAATCTCTGCAGAGCCCCACATGTAGGTGGAGTGGAGATAAAGATACATATATAGACACAGACATAGACATAGACTGAGGCTAGCGCACGGGGGAACAATAGTGACACCGCCAGCCCACCCCCAACCAATGCACGAACACACAAACCGCAATGACAGTATGGTCACCTCGCCCTGAGTTTAAGCAGTCCGGACCACTTCTAGCTTTCTCGGAGTTTTCCTGATATATAAGAAATAATTCTGGTCAGCTCCTTGATTCCAAGAAAAGTGAATTCTGGTCTACTGAAGTCCACTGTAGTGAGGTCATACTGTATTACTACTGGAGAAAGGAGAAAAAGTGAGCACATGGAGAGAACACTTTAAGCAATTGTTGAACATAGAGAATGGAAGTAATGCAAGTATAAGCAGCTGGGGAATTGCTGGGAGAAGAAGGGATATGAAAAGAGAGGAAGAAATCAGTAAGATGGAAGTGGTGGAAGCAATGAAGAAAGTTGAAATGGAGAAAGCCCCAGGAATTCATGGAGTGTGTGGTGAAATGCTGAAACATGAGGGTGAGATAGTGTAGTAGTAGAATGGATGTGGAAGATGTGCATATTGGCTTGGGAGGAAGGTAGAGTCCCAGAGGATTGGAAGTCAGGTATTATTATTTCCCTGTACAAAGGAAAGGGGGAAAAAAAATGTGCGGTGATCATAAGGGCATTAGTCTTCTTAGTGTAGCAGGAAAAGTATATGGTAGGATACTTATTGACAGAGTTAGGGAAATAATGGAGGAATTAGTTGGAGAAGAACAGGGAGGTTTTAGGAAGGGAAAAGACTGTGTAGATCAGATATTCACACTTAGATCTTTAGTGGAAAAGTTTCTAAAGAAGGGAAAGAAGTTGTATGCAGCCTTCATGAACTTGGAGAAAGCATATGACAGGGTGGATAGACAAGGATTGTGGAAAGTATTACGAATAAATGGGGTAGATGGGAAGTTGGTGAAGGGCGTGAAGAGTGTGTATAAGGGTGCTGAGGCTGCAGTGCGTGTAGACAGTGAACTGAGTGAATTTTTCTATTTGAAGATTGGATTGAAAAAAGGATGTCATATCTCCATGGTAATTCAATCTGTATATGGATGGGGTTATCAAAGAGATACAAGGGAGGACAGTGGATGTTGGAGCAGCCCTAGTGAGAGAGGGCAGTGTTTGGAAACTACATGTACTGTTGTTTGCAGATGATAGTGTGTTATTAACTGAAGACAAAGGGGAGCTGCAAGGATTGGTGAATGAGTTTGAGAGACTGTGCAAGAAACGGAATCTAAGGTGAAAGTAGGGAAGAAAAAAGTTCTGGTCTTCGAGAGAAATGAAGTCAGCAAATGTACAGTGAGGCTGGATGAGGAGGAAATGGAAAATGTGAGTGCATTTAAGTACTTGGGTAGTGTGATGAGTAAGGATGGAAGTTTAGAGGGTGAAGTGCTTGAAAGGGTGCAACAGGGAAGAAAGGTTGCTGGTTCCTTGAAACCAGTGATAAGAAACAGGGAAGTGAGCATGGAAGTGAAAAAGCTACCACATGACAGTTTTGTGATACCAACTCTAATGTATGGAAGTGAAGCTTGAACCTTGTAGGGGGGGACAGAAGTCTTTAAGAGTGAGAACAGTGGAAATGAGTTATTTGAGAGGAGCATTGTGGGGTCACATGGAGAGACAGGCTGACAAATGAGGAAGTGAAGGAGCATTGAGGTGTGAATGTGGATGTGATAGGAAGCATTAGGAGAAACACACTGAGGTGGTTTGGATATGTGGAGAGGATGGAGAGCGAGAGACTGATGAGGAGAGTGTATGTGAGTGAGGTGAGGGAGAGGGACAGGGAGCCCAAGGATGAGATGGAGGGATGGAGTGGATAGGTATACAGTATGAAAGAGGGGGGTGTGAGCTGGGAGCAAAGCAGTGAAATGGCGGGGCACAGGGTGACATGGAAGCAATTTGTTTGTGGCCACCCCGTACGGGATAAAGGCGTCTGGCAGATAGATAGATAGATTTTCTTACATCATGGTAGCCGTCCTTTTTGTAGTTTACCTGTGTTTGTAACTTTCATTACCGTTAACTATGTCATATGCAATCCTGAAACTGCAATTTAATACTGCATGGTCACTTTTGCCGAACAGAGTGTGATATATTATATCGTCAATATCATTTCCTTGCCAAGTACATATAAGATCTAATACTAATGGTGCATCAAATCTCCTTTTTCTGGTGTGTGTGTGTGTGTGTGTGTGTGTGTGTATTTACCTAGCTGAAAATACATGAAATGAGCTACGCTCGTGCCGGCCCGTCTCTTTTTCTCAGTAAGNTTTTGCCGAACAGAGTGTGATATATTATATCGTCAATATCATTTCCTTGCCAAGTACATATAAGATCTAATACTAATGGTGCATCAAATCTCCTTTTTCTGGTGTGTGTGTGTGTGTGTGTGTGTGTGTGTGTGTGTGTGTGTGTGTATTTACCTAGCTGAAAATACATGAAATGAGCTACGCTCGTGCCGGCCCGTCTCTTTTTCTCAGTAAGTCAAATTATGGTTTGAACTCGTTAAAGTTTTTAGACTGGACGATCTCTTTGTCCAGGCTATTCCACAGGTCTATGCATCTATATGAAAAACTATACAGTATTTCTTGATATTCTTCAAGCAACTTGGCAAATTCAGTTTCATTCTGTGTCCTCTTGTTACTCTCCCATCCCATACAAACAGACCTTTTCTATCAATTTTGTCTACTCCCATCATGACCCTGAACACTGCAATCATGTCGCCCCTCTCTCTCCTTTCTTCTAAGGAAGGCAGATCCAGCTTTCCCAGCCTCTCTCTGTATGACAGATCTGCCAAGCTGGGGACCATCTTAGTTGCTGTTCTTTGTATTCTCTCAATCTTGTTTATATCTTTCTTTTAATGTGGGGACCACAATACTGCTGCATATTCCAACCTGGGGGAGACCATGGCCACTATCAATTTCTTCATCATCTCCATGTAATGAAATGCCACTCATATGTTAGTCAAGAGATTGTATGTCTCTCTAACTATCTTGTTAATGTGTTTTTCAGGTGACAAACTATCCTGGACCAGCATTCCCAGATCTTTCTCATCTCTCACTTTTGTGATTGGTTCATTACCCAACATATAATTCAGTGATGGCCTCTTGGTACTTTTACCCATTTCCAATATTTTACATTTTTCTTGTGTTGAATTTCATTTCCCACATCTGGATCCAGGTCTTCCTGCAGCATTTTACTGTCTCCCATAACTTCTACTTTCCTCAAGATCTTTGCATCATCAGTAAACAGACTTGCATAACTGTTCATTCCATCTACCATGCTGTTTACCTAAATCAGGAACATTACAGGCACTAACACCGAGCCCTGTGGGACTCCACCAGCTACTTCTCTCCATCCTGACATCCTGTTCTTATTACTGTCCTTATTTGTCTGTCTCTCAAAAAATCTCTCATCCACTCCAGGAGGTTTCCCTTCAGTCCTCCTGTGTGCTCCAATTTCCACATGTCATTTGTGAGGTACCTTGTCAAAGGCTTTCTCCAAATATAAATACACACAATCCACCCAACTGTCTCTTTCCTTTAGCACGTCAATCACTCTTGAGTAAAAGCTCAACAAGTTGGAAACACACGACCATCCACTTCTAAATCCAAACTGAAATTCAGCCAAAATGTTCATCTCCTCCAGATATTTCATTCATCTGTCTTTCAGGATTCTCTCACACAATTTCGTGACAATGCTGGTAAGGGACACTGGTGTATAATTCAGGGGATCTTTCTTGTTTCCTCCCTTATAAATTGGTACCACATTGGCCTTCTTCCATTCCCGAGGCACTTTCCCTTCTGCCAGAGCACATACAATTAAACTGTGAATCTTATCTGCCAGTTGATCTCTGCATTCCTTCAATACCCAATTAGAGATTCCACCCGGTCCTGGGGCTTTCCTTACATCTTGAGTTTCCAGTAATTTATACACTTCCTGCACTTCCACTTTTGTATCTTTTATCACTACATTTCTAGTCACTCCCTCCCCCTTCACAAAGTTCATTTCTCTACAGAAAACCAATCGGAAACATTTGTTCATAATTTCAGCCTGTATTGCCACATCTATATAGACCTCTCCTTCTACTTTCAGTTTGGTGATTCCTTCCTTTTGTTTCAATTTGCCATTAACAAAACTAACAATTAATTTGGGTTCTTCCATACATTTGTCAATTACACCTTTTTCAAAGTTCCTTTCTTCCTCTCTACATATTCTTGTACATTCATTTCTAGTTCTTTTATATTCTTCCTCTGCTCTGTTATAACTTCACTTTGTCCAATTGTTCCATGCCATGTCCCTCTCTTTTTTTGCTACCATACTCCTTCTGTTAAACCAATCCATCGTCCTGTTTTCTTTCCCACTTACTCTTGGAACATATTTTTCCACTCCCAAGTTAAAGAGGTCTAGAAAGATATCCCACTTCCTCTGTATTTCTCTTCTTGCTCTGAAATTTCTCCAATCTGCATTTTCAAAAGCTTTCCTCAATCTTGTAAAGTTTGCTTTTCCAAAGGTGTATCTTCCCTGCCTACAAAGCTCATCTCTTGGCTCCACATTCCCTTTTATCATCTGGAACTCAATGACCACATAATCACTTTTTCCTATAGGACACAGATACTTCAAAGATTCAGTTATGTCAGGTTCTTTGGTTAGATGTAAACATAGTCTTGCTGGCACATCATCATCTCTGAATCTTGTCTCTTCTTTGAGCCATTGGTTCATTACATTATTCATTGCCATATTTAGCAATACAGTGCCCCACGAAACTTCACTGTCTCCAAAATCCCATTCCTCCCAGTTCACCTCTTTACAATTAAAATCACCCATCAGAATTATGTTGTTGCTTTTTTCAATCACTTTTTGTAAATATCTAACCACATCTGACAACATCTTCTGGTATTCATCATCATTCCTTGCCCGTCTTAAGGGGAACATATACCACTGTGATGTCTCTCTTGCCTTTCTCTCCAGTTTCTAATTTCATATTTATCACGTCAGCTCTACCCTCTCTGACTTCCACATTGTCCACATTGATGATGCTGTTCATTGCTATCATCACTCCTCCTCTCATTTTTTCTTTTGTGTCTCTTTTCCACAGTTTGTATTTACCATCTCCCGTTTCGTTTTGTTTTGTTTCATTTCGTTTTTGAAGGCTCCAACATGCTTGCATGCGTCGGTCTTGGTCACCTAATGGCGGCTCTCCACGCTGCTCGATCCCTGGCAGCCTCCCTGTTCAGGCCCTTAACCTTTAAGTCACACTTAATGACCTCGTCCCATGTCTTTCTTGGTCTATCCCTCCCAACCCCTCCCCCAATATTAACACTTCTCACCCTCTATACCCAATTATCATCCCCCATCCTCTCCACATGTCCAAACCACCTCAGCCTACCTCTCCTCATCACAACACCAATACACTCCAGTCCCACCCTACCTCTCAACTCTTCCATCGTAAACCCAGCCCCCCCAGGCCTTGCATGCAGGGACGCACTGCACATCCACCTAATCATTGTCATTTCTGTATGTTTAAACCTGCGAATATCCTCTTCCTTTACTGCCCAGGTCTCACTACCAAACAGCATCACACTCCTAACACATGCTGCATACAAAGACCCCTTAGCACGTAAGGAGAGTCCTCTCAATGTCAGGAGAGGCAACAGCTCCCTGAACTTCTTCCAACCACTTCTCGCCCTAGCAACCGAGCTAACTCCAGCCCCACCTCCGGCACATAACATGTCTCCCAAATAACGAAACTCCTCCACACACTCAAGAGACTCACCTGCAAGTTCAACCCTCTCACGCCTAACAATCTCCACCTGCTCTCCCTGACACACCGCACACATGAAATCAGCATCATCTTGCAGTCTACCTCTAATACCATTACATCTCTTGTGCACCCACTTATCACAAACACTGCACAAGATGGAATTACTTCCCACACCCTTGTGGCAAACTGCACATGGCCACTCTCCCTCTCCTCTGATTGTACCGCCACCAACCCTAGATATCATCACTTTTGTTTTACAGTATCTGTATTTACCCTTAAGCCCTTGTACCCCATACCATCTCTCCACTTCTTAAATCTTTCCTCCGCCTCCTTTTCATTCTCTGCAATCAACACCAAATCATCAGCATACAGCATTTCCCATGGAAGTCCATCTCTGAAGTCACGTGAGAGGGCTTCAAGCACCATGATAAACAACAAGGGACTCAAACCTGAACCCTGATGCACACTAGACGTGAAGGAAACAAAGGGGATGGATATGAATATGAAAAAGAGAAGAACGAGTAAAGATAACAACAGTGCAGCAAATCTGAGCATCATGTATAGTAACGTAGATGGACTAATATCTAAGAAAGGGGAAATTGGAGAATACTTAAATGAAAATAAACCTGAAATTGTTTGCCTAGTAGAGACTAAATTGCCCCGAGATGTCGATATAAAATTATTAGGCTGGAATAATTATAAGATTTCGAGGAAGGACAGAGAAGGCAAATTTGGGGGAGGAATAGTGATATTAACCCATAATGACCTAAGAGTAAAGAATATAGAAATTGAAAATACTAAGGCTGAACTTTTGGGAGTTGAAATTGAGGACAATTATGGAGAAAAAACGGATGTAATAGTATTTTATATGCCCCCCAAAACTAGGGCATGGACAAAGGAAGATTACGAACAGTTAATAAGTGAATCCATTATTAGGCTACAAATGTTAATTGAACGAAGAAATAGAATAATATTAATGGGAGATTTTAACTGTAGAGAAGTTGATTGGGAAAGTATGGATGCTGGGAACAATGAAGAATCATGGGGAAATAAATTAATGGAATTGATGATGGAAAACATGTTAACCCAGTTGATCAAAGAAAACACAAGAATTAGGGGTGTTGATGAACCATCCAGGCTTGACCTATTATTCACAAAGGACCCAAATGATGTGAGGAACATAACCTACCATTGCCCCTTTGGTAAAAGTGATCATCTGGTAATTGAGATGGATGTGGCAGGAGTGAGGGAAGGAGAAAGAGATGAAAAACACAGAGAAAATAGATACAATTATGGGAAAGCAGACTTTGCTTCCCTGAGGAACTTTTTCCAAAATGTAGAATGGAGTAAAATGAATATGATCACAAATGTTGATGAGATATATGAGTTTTTGATAGAGTATATAAAACAGGAGTTACTAAGTATGTCCCAAAATTTTCTGCAGCTATGGAAAGGAAGAAAGAATGGTTTAACAACAGATGTAGGATGGCACAAGAGGCAAGAAAAAAAGAATGGAAGAAAGTGAGAAGAAGGTATAGTGAAAGGGCCTGGGAGGAGTACAAGCAGGTTAGAAATGAATATGTAAGGATACGGAGAGAAGAGGAAAGGAAATACGAAAAAGATATTGTATCTAACTGTAAAAAAGAGCCGAAACTATTTTATAGGTTTGTAAATGGCAAAATGAAAGTTAAGGACAGTATAATACGACTGAGGGATGGAGATGAAACATACGAAAGAGAGGAAGACTTGTGTGAAATAATGAAAAACAAGCTACAGTCAGTTTATGTATTGGAAGACGAATTTAGGGAGCCTGAAATGGAACCCAGGCTGACGAGAATGACCGAAATTACAGTTGACATGGATGAGGTGCTACAGCTGATGAAGGATTTGGATGTGAGAAAAGCAATGGGACCAGATGGTGTGGCTGGATGGATCCTGAAGGAATGTGCCGACCAGTTAGTGTGGCCAGTTTATGTCATCATCAAGACCTCGCTTGAAAATGGACAGTTACCTAAAGATTGGAAAAGAGCAAGTATTGTGCCAATCTTTAAGGGAGGAGATAGGGAGGATCCACTTAATTATAGACCTGTGTCACTTACTAGTATTGTTTGTAAAATCTGTGAGAAAGTTATTAGAAAAAGATGGATAAAGTATTTAGAAGAAAATGAAGTGATAACACCAAGACAGTTTGGTTTTAGGGAAGGAAGATCATGTATTACTAACCTACTAAGTTTCTACAGTAGGGTAACAGATGTCATACAGGAGAGAGAGGGATGGGCAGACTGTCTATCTGGATCTTAAGAAAGCATTTGACAGGGTACCCTATAAGAGACTA
>JAGKTI010000028.1:67137-85492 GCA_018397915.1 Birgus latro | reverse complement strand
TAGTCTCTTATAGGGTACCCTGTCAAATGCTTTCTTAAGATCCAGATAGACACAGTCTGCCCATCCCTCTCTCTCCTGTACGACATCTGTTACCCTACTGTAGAAACTTAGTAGGTTAGTAATACATGATCTTCCTTCCCTAAAACCAAACTGTCTTGGTGTTATCACTTCATTTTCTTCTAAATACTTTATCCATCTTTTTCTAATAACTTTCTCACAGATTTTACAAACAATACTAGTAAGTGACACAGGTCTATAATTAAGTGGATCCTCCCTATCTCCTCCCTTAAAGATTGGCACAATACTTGCTCTTTTCCAATCTTTAGGTAACTGTCCATTTTCAAGCGAGGTTTTGATAATGACATAAACTGGCCACACTAACTGGTCGGCACATTCCTTCAGGATCCATCCAGCCACACCATCTGGTCCCATTGCTTTTCTCATATCCAAATCCTTCATCAGCTGTAGCACCTCATTCATGTCAACTGTAATTTCGGCCATTCTCGTCAGCCTGGGTTCCATTTTAGGCTCCCTAAATTCGTCTTCCAATACATAAACTGACCGCAGCTTGTTGTTCATTATTTCACACAAGTCTTCCTCTCTTTCATATGTTTCATCTCCATCCCTCAGTCATATTATACTGTCATTAACTTTCATTTTGCCATTTACAAACCTATAAAATAGTTTCGGCTCTTTTTTTACAGTTAGATACAATATCTTTTTCGTATTTCCTTTCCTCTTCTGTCCGTACCCTTATATACTCATTTCTTTCCTGCCTGTACTCGTCCCAAGCCCCTTCACTATACCATCTTCTCACTTTATTCCATGCTTTTTTTTTTGCCTCTTGTGCCATCCTACATCTGTTGTTAAACCATTCTTTCTTCCTTTCCATCGATGCAGAAAATTTTGGGACGTACTTAGTAACTCCTGTTTTATATACTTGTCAAAAACTCATATTTCTCATCAACATTTGTGATCATATTCATTTTACTCCATTCTACATTTTGGAAAAAGTTCCTCAGGGAAGCAAAGTCTGCCTTCCCATAATTGTATCTATTTTCTCTGTTTTTCATCTCTTTCTCCTTCCCTTACTCCTACCATGTCCATCTCAGTTACAAGATGATCACTTTACCAAAGGGACATTGGTAGGTTATGTTCCTTACATCATTTGGGTCCTCTGTGAATACTAGGTCGAGCCTGGATGGTTCGTCGTCACCCCTAATTCTTGTGTTTTCTTTGATCAATAGGGTTAACATGTTTTCCATCACCAATTCCATGAATTTACTTCCCCAAGATTCCTCGTTGTTCTCAGCATCCATACTTTCCCAATCAACTTCTCTACAGTTAAAATCTCCCATTAATATTATTCTACTTCTTCATTCAATTAACATTTTTAGCCTAATAATGGATTCTCTTATTAACTGTTTGTAATCTTCCTTCGTCCATGCTCTAGTTTTGGGGGGCACGTAAAGTACTAATCCATTTTTTCTCCTTAACTGTCCTCTATTACAACTCCCAAAAGTTCAGCCATGGTATTTTCAATTTCTATATTCTTTGTTCTTAGGGCATTACGAGTTAATATCGCTATACCTCCCCCAAACTTACCTTCTCTGTCCTTTCTCCAAATGTTATAACTCTTCCATCCAAATAATTTTGTATCGACATCTTGGGGCAATTTAGTCTCTACCAAGCAAACAATTTCAGGTTTATTTTTATTTTCAATTAAATAATCTCCAATTTCCCCTTTCTTAGATATTAACCCATCTACATTACTGTACATGATACTGAGATTTGCTGCCCTGTTTTTATCTATACACCTTCTTCTCTTTTTCATATTCATATCCATCCCCTTTGTTTCCTTCACTTCTAGTTCTTCACGTACCACTTCCTTGCTTTCATATCCATCACTCTCCAAAAAAAAGTTTTACATTCTTCCTCTGTCCTCCTGTCATTTTTTTCCTTTACTTGGTCCTTCAAAGATTTTAAAACTTCTCTTTCTTCTTGATTCAAATCTTTTCTTACTATAATATTTTCCATCCCTGCCTCTTTACTTAGTTTCCAGGTCACCTTAAGTATATCATTTACTACACCTTCTGATGACATCTTAACTCTAATTGGTCTTGCTTCCCCTTTCTTATACGGCCCTATCCTCCTTACTTCCTCAATTTCTTTTTCCCACTTATTTCCTTCAGGATCGATCTTGCCCAGTATTTTCCTCACCTGATTCGAGTCTCTCTTGAGTCTCACAGACCGAACTTTTTCTTCCTCCTCCCTGTCTCCAAATGTTACGACACATCTGTTCCTTTCTACTGTTTCTCTCACTATTTTCTCTTTTTTCTTCAATATTTTCACTACATTTTCTTCATTTTTTTCTTGTTCATTTCCCTTTCTTCCTGAATAATTTCCCTTAAACTGACCACTTCTCTCTGTTCTTCTTCCACATGCGCCCTCTTTGCCTTTTGCTCTTCTAACACACTACTTACCATCTCTGTTTTATTACTGCTCTCTTCTAGTTTTCTACTTAATTCAATATTTTCTTGTTTCAAATTCTCGATCTCCTGGTTCGCTGTCTCATTAGCCTGTATCAAACTCTGTATAGTATTCTCAGTATTTTCAGGCATGTTTCTTGATACTAGATCCTCAACTTTCTTTTCTAGTTCACTAATTCTCATAATCCTCATAATCAACATTTTGACCAAATCCATAACATTTGTTTCACTGTCAAATCCTGGAAATTCCAGTTCTCCAATGTTTACATTGACGGCCATGTATTAAGGTCGATTGCTGTACTAAACTGAACAGCTGTTCCCAAAATTCCTACAAAACTTTCATGTATACTTACTGACAATAGTTCTTTACATTTTTGGTTTTGAACAAGACTGAAGGAGACAGGACAAATCCTGAAAACTACTTAAGGTTCGTTGAGAGGTGGTTTGAGACACGTCTTCTTGCTCTGGCTGCTCATCCGTGTGTAGATATCATTTTGCTGTGTGTGTGTGTGTATGTGTGTGTGGTAGTAGTAATAGTAGTAGTAGTAGTACTGGTGGCAGTAGTAGGTGGTGGTCAGAAAGTCAGACCAAAGAAGAGTGAGGTCAGGTGGCCAGACAGCAGCGCCTGTGTAACATTTACAAGGAGGTGGCAATTGCCCTCCGGGGAAGGGTAGGATGATAAGAGAATGAGTGGAGACAATGGACTTTTATCTGGATAAGAAAGAGAGAGGGATAGTACAGAAGGTATGGAATGGCAGATGGGGTTGAGAGACAGCTTTGCATCGTCAGTAATTATGGGTTTGGTAGGCTTGGTAAAGGGTGTGAAGGCTTCAGACAAAGAGGCAGATGTAGGGGAGGAACAGGGTGGTCATTATGACTCTGGTGCTAACTGTACTGCACATCAGTGATGGATATTAACCCTGTAATAGCAGCATGTTGGAATGGATATAAATTCGTTCGAAAATGCACAGAGAAGAATTACAAAAATGAGACATGATATTCGGAACCTTTAACATGAAGACAGATTAACATGACTAAATTTGCACTCACTAGAAAGGAGTAGCCTTGAGCCTTGCAGACTTAGGATTAAAAGAAAAGGCTAGCAAACACACACACACACACACTTGGGATCATGGAAAGGCAGGTCAGGTAGAGATGCTGGGGCTCCACAATGCATCAGCGGAGTGGCAGGGTAAGAATTACTTAGTCATACGAGTATTTGTACATCAGGCATTCGCTTTTTTTTTTTTTTAATGAACATCGTATCCATAACACAAAATCACCCAATACTCTCTCAGTCATTTTAAAAATCGCCCCCAAAAGCACAACGTGCAGTTGTTCAAATTTAAGCGCAAATCATCTTCCAAAGTCGTCCAATCTGGCGCGAAATGCGTGCACCTGGCAACCCTGCTCTTGCCTGTGTGCTATGGAGGGATTCCCTCCCTACACTTTGGTGGTGAGATGAAATGATGGCCGGTTCAAATGGTGGTGGAAAGACACTTGCGGGTACAGCCACTACCAGGCGGCCATGTAGCACCTCGATTGTGATGTGTATAGACATTACCCGCCAGATAGGAGTTAAAGATGTTTTTCCCCAAACCTTGCTATTGTTTGTTGGCTCTTCTTCCACAGAATGCCTCATTTTAGCTAGGGAACAATGGAGATAGTAAGGAACAATGAAGGAATAGGTCACATGAAGGCCAGGCAATGCCCTGGGACAAGGGTGGGGCATCATATACTGTACGTACAGTGTGCAGTCTACTGTAGTCTGTACAGGGTAAGTAAATTTCAGGACCTGAAAATCGAGAGTCTCCAAGGCACCTGGTGGTTTTTTCCTTCCTTTACCCAGGCCAAGCAACCTGACTCAATAGCTCGAATAATGTTTATCATTTTCGCTCTAAACTAAGAACTAATTATGATACTGTACTGAGCTCCTTTTAGTAGTATTAGTACTGTAAAAGTTGTTGCCTGATTTGTTCTCAGAACATATTATGCAAAGTAACAGATTCATTTTTACATCAGTGTGTGATATAAGGGCTATATTATTCTATAACAAAAACATTACCCATGTGAGTAATCAAGGCAACAAGAATATAAATGACGTAGACTACCAATTTAATGTACACATGATCAAAAAAGTATTGCGCAGGAGGGGTACGATGACATCTGAACTGATCAATATAGCCTGCGTAGTCCTTGGAAAATTAATTGACTATCATCTGAATGTGCACTCAGTAACAATACCAGACATAAAATGTCACAAGAAACCTATCTCTGACATACTTCTGAAAGCATGTTTGACAACATGGGAGAAAAATCATCAAACATTTTTCGCATCTATCGTACGTGGCATCAAACTGTTTTGGGCCAAATGCGCACCAATACTACAATATTCTGATCGTGTGTACCTTGATAGACCGGATACTGGATTTAACGGACACTACAAACCCATTGGACTTCTGTCGGCTATAACGAACAGTATCTGTTGAATGAGGCACAATGGGTCGCAATACATGTGTTTCATGAAGAAGTGCGATGACAAAGAAGCAAAATTATGGGCCAAGTTAGCGTAGAATGGGTACAGTTTTCATATTTAGTACTAGAATATGCTACTGTTATTTTCATACATGTGCCTGAAATCCCATGTCAGGGGTTGGCCACTGGATATAACGGATTATTGGCTTTTTTTGGATGAGGCTTCCCTCCAGTTAATCTGTTATAGGGAGGGTCTACTATATAACTATTTTATTACAGTTATAAAAAATGGCACTGGAGTAGAAATAGAACAATATTTCTGTGCAATGAGAAGGTGGTGGTCAACATATTACACAACTGGGGCCATAGTAGCTTTCCCCTTCCACAAGAGTCATTCCTAAGCTCAAAAACATATCACTACTGTGGGACATTCATATGAGTTATTTATCATAGTTTTGTGAATGCCTCCTAAGAATGAACACCTCATATCTTGTGATTAGTGAAGGAATGCTAAAATCAGCATGAATATTAATGCTATCTGTATAAAAACAATTTGTTGAGGATGCCTTTGGGATGACTATGCATTAGAAAAAAGTTTAACAGAAGTGTGATTATAATAATAATTTCCTAAAAAAGCATTAAACATCTTCCATATACTTTTTTTTATTTTTGTCCATTCTTGAAAACAACAAACAAGTCCATACCACCAATTGTAAACCCCAAGGTAGGATGAGCTAGTCAAGTGGCAGAGCCAGAAAAACCTTGATAAAATGAGATATTAACCAAAGTATCTAAATTTCCTCTCTGCACACCATCAAGGCCTCACTACTCTCACCATTTCCATTCATCAGCCTTTCGAAATGTTCTTTCCAGCTATTCCTTACTTTGTATCCACTGGTTATTATTCTTCCATTTTCACACTTCCCCCTCCACTCTGACATTTTCACACCTCTTTTCAGATTAATTTTTCTTCCACGATCCTCATTTGCCTACTATTTTTTTCTATGTATTAGTTTCTTTGAAGCCTTACTCTCAATGTGTGCTCTTCTTTCATTTGAGTCCCTTCTCCACATCCCTCTTTTTCTCGACTGCTCTTTCAATCTCTTACTCCCATCATGCTATATCATCCTTTTTATCTGGTGCATCCATCTCCTCTACATATTCATCAGACAGTTGTTTGTTTCTTAGTTTCTTCACTTTCACTTTTCACCCTGACTGCTCCTCTCTCTCTCTCTCTCTCTCTTAATCTTACTCCTCTCAGCTTAACCTTTCATACCACAACCATGTTATCATGCAGACCTCCCAATCGTCCTCTCACCACTCTCATACTCAGAACAGTCAAACATCTTTCTCTACACAAGAACATCATCAGTCAGACTCCTTTCACTACTGTCTCCTTTCTATCTGTATTTGGGTGCATCTCCATGCTTAAACCATAAGTTTCAAATACACAAACACCTTTACTGACATGTCCTTCGGATCAAAAGCTGAAAAAAGTTAACAGCCGTGTTAATTTTGTCTGCTTTCCTTGAATATTCTGCCTACTTTCTTTGAATATTCTGACTGATTTCTTTGAATATTCTGCCTGCTTTTTTTTTTTTTTTTAAATATTCTGCCTGTTTTCTTTGAATATTCTGCCAGCTTTCTTTGAATATCTCTAATAGCCATTTGGAAATGAATGTGTAAATAGGGCTTGAAATGCATCTGTGATCACTCGACTGATTGCTGGCTGTGATAACCCCAAAATGTTGTCACTGCACTGCTGCATTCTGCCAGCTGCCAAATACCGAACGGTCAGAGTAAATTTCACCTCTGAGGAGACAGTGTTGCTTTGCTGTGCATAGTTGGTTACCTCATTTCTCACCAAGTCTGTCACAAATATAATTCATTCCCAGTCTAAATGGTATCTTCCCTTAACCCTCCATCATTGTATTCATTTAGGAAGCCTCTTCATGGTTGAAAATTCCTCTGTTGGTGGATGTGGAGGTCCATTGTTGTTGTTTATACCACCACAACTCACCTCTTGAGAACACTTCCCAACTCCTAAAAAGGTCCCCACACCACGAGCAGACTTGCTACACCACTGAGATGAGTCCCCAACATTAGCAGTGTTTCACAAGCTTGATAACAAACTCTTGTGGTCATTCATGAATTTGTGAATGGTTCACTGGCTTGCAAATTCACTGGCCCTGATCTGTAGGACACAAGTTCAATCCCCAGCTGGGTCAGGCCCATTTAATGATCTAAATTTTGATAAAACACACATTACCGGTTTTCCATATGACCCACTGATTTGTCATAAAAACACCCTTGCCGGTACACACAGCCCTAAATGAAACCACCCTAGCATGTAACTGGTGGGTATCAGTGTCAATGTGGTGACAAGTGAGACTGTGAGGTATGTAGGAGTACTGTCTGGCCAGAGAAAATGACTGTCAAGTCTATGACCACAGATGGGTGAAAAAAAAAAAAAAGTTCCAAAGCTATTATCATGAAAAAAAGACTTTTCTTTATTTACATTAACCTTTTGTATTTTCCAAGAACCTGATATCACTTCTTAGAATATTATCTAAACTGATGAAGTAAATGAATATCACACAGCACAAAGCATTGCTACATGATATGATAACTGGTGCAGACTCATTAAATTCTTTAAAACTGTCTTTAAAGTACACTTTATCTCTTACTGAGAGATGAATTTTTTTTAAGATCTACATGTTTCAGAGACATGGAATATGCTAGTGTGATAATTATACCACAAAAATATCATACACAAAACTTTACGAGTCCCATCGGACTGTTGATCCTTGTAGCTACAGTTCATGCCAAGCCCATCCTGTGGTCTTGGATGACTAGATTTCCTCAGCAGAACAAGAACATCAATGTGAGAAATGCTGACCTCCTCCTGATACTCTAAAAACACTTGTACCATGTATAATACAGTACTCCCTCAGGTGACATGTAACATCGGTAGTGTTCATTAACCTACCTGTATTCATTCTTGCCGAGCGTGTAGGACTTGTGAACTACTGTGGATGGACAACTAGTATTTTACCTTTTCCTGTCTTCCTTGTTCTGTGTTTACCCTGGCAGACATTCCCTCTCCTTTTGGAAGTTAAGAAGTCTCAAAGGTTTGAGCATATACATTTTTGTATTAGCTGTTTTTACCTCTTTTTGTGGTCCTTTTCAGCATGTGCTCCTTTCCTCATGGCCTCCTTTTCTGTTCTTTCCCTAACATTCAGACAGCTTTTCTTTGCCTCCTCCTCCTTGTCCTACTTCTCCATCTCCTCTGCATCTTCTCCTTTTTGGGTTAGTGGCGTGTTTTGAGTGTTCGGGGGCTTTGGAGGTTTTCCTTTTGCTGCATCCCTTTCTAGCGTATGCATATGGACGCTATTGACATGGGTTACTCATGATGTTTCCTTGTTCTCCCTGTCCTGCCCCCCTCCCCCCCTTGTGCCAGGATTGTTCAGCATTGGAGTGTTTCACAGTTTCTTCTCTGAGTCAGGTTTCCCAGTGGGACAAACCTCTTCTCAGAACCTAACCACAAAGTATCTTTCCACATCTCATGGTTGACAGAGGTCAATCCATTTTCCCATTTTTTCTCAACACAACACTGATTCAGCTGGTCTGGTTAGCATATGCCGATTTTGCTGTTCTGTTACCAGGAACAAAGCCAACAAGACAGAAGCACTATGGCTATGTTCACATGGAGATATGACCTTGTTTCTCTCAACATGGCACCGATTTGGCTGCACTAGCACGACCTGGACCAAGATTGTAGTGCTACATGGTAATTCGGGCTGCTGCTATTTACCATGCATCTCGTGTCGACTCAGCTTGCACTAACCCATTCACTCCCACTGTTCTGGCTCCCTTATGGTCTGTATAGTTCACTCTGCGCAGAACTGGCCAATATCGCATTAGGACCTGACCTATTACTGATTACCAAATAGGTTTTTTAAGTCAATTTTTCTTTTTAAACTTCATTGGCAGTAGGTGCTGATGACCATCATCCACTCACTTGGCTCTCACTTTTTATTACTCTTCTTTCCTTTTCATGTAGCTTTACAATGAGTGACAAGCCTAATGGTTTCCTGTAAGCCAGGAAACCATGCTGAGTGTTAACCATATGACCAACCCATACATGTTCCCTGTGTCAACGAGTGGGTTGGTGGAGGTTTTGTGCCTCTCCTCATAAAACAACTAACTCAAAAGCAAATGACCATCCCTTACAGAATTATGGCATCTGGCTATAGATATTGTCGATAGATAGAAACTTCATTTGCCTGAATATCTCGGATCCTAGGGTTAAGCGTAACATAATGTGGGATGGGGGGAGGGCAGTGAAATGGCGGGGGATACGGTGTCATGGAGGCAATTTGTTTGTGGCCACCCCTTATGGGATTAAGATGTCTGGCAACAAACAGATAAATACATAGACTTTTCACTTAATAATTTCCAGTGTGATCCACTTTCAGTCAGGCTGTACAGTTTTTAAGATTTAACTTAATACTGTACCTTTACCAGAAATAATATCAAAACAATAATGAGTAATTATTATTAACAATATCCTTCTCTCCACTGCTAGGTCTTATTTCAGGAAGAAGGTATCTCCAGAATGGCCCAACAATATCCACCACCAACACCCAGGATGAAAGGAACCATATGACCCCTGTGACCATGCATACTGCTTCCTTCAATCTACTTGCTATTCACACAGCTTGTTTTACCCAGAAAACTGTGCCTTCAGCAAGAAACTGCACCTTATGAAGCTTGAGGAATGAACTGTTAATGTCTGGGGCAGCTACATAAAATTCCTACTGTTCAAAAGTAAGTGCCTGCATACTAGTTTCCCACTATTACACTGTGGAGGTGACAGGTATAGTGATCTTGGATGCGGATTGTTTCCACTCCAGGTGGTTTCCTCCTAATTATTAGTCATCATACTTTCTTTCTTGAAATCCAAACAATGATCATGCCAATCACTGTGATGCAGCCTGGAAGAATCCCACTCTAGCACTTCGACTACACAAATGGCTTGCATCATGACATCCCTTGAGCCATTGGGGAACCTCGTGGCAATCAGTTCATGCCTAGACCATTTGCATTATCTGATGAGTCAGCCTTCTTGTACTTCAGCTGCAGCTATTTGTCCATCACTACTTGATGATATATTGAAGGAATCTCATGTCAGTTATCCTGAGGTTCAGACTAACTTACCATCAGGTGTTGACCCACATAAGGCAGACCAATTTCTTAATGCATCAGACCAAGGTCAACACTTTAATAAATTCATTTGTGCCCTGTATTCTTTTCTTTGTAGACTTATTAACATCACCAACAGTTTTGTCACTCACAGATATCCTTGGCGGATGTTGTAACAAGTCATGAGGTGCCACATCAAGTATTCTCATCGGTCATTCACTCCTTTCTGTGGACATGACTGTTTGGATGACGTGCAACATAGGTCTACCGATCAAGACAATAAGGTATGCACTGCATCACAGGAGGATTTTCACTACCTACCAGCTGATACAATTGGGAATTCAGACAAAAAATTTTAAAGTTTTACCTAAGAGCAAATAAAAGAAGTCCAACCTGGATACATTTCCCAGCAATTTGAATGTGTGAATTCACAGGAGCTTGCTGATGTATACGTACCAGTCCCTCTTTTCCTTCAAGGAAGGAAAGCTCTTCCACCAAAGTGGCAGGTGGTCAATCTGCTTCAGGTTTATTAGTTCACAGACTTAAACATAGCATCTAGAAACATATTCCAAACATTTCTATTAACTCCCAGACCCGGTTCACATCTGAGGACATGAGGCTCACAAATGCCAGTCACATCCGGGGACGTTTTAATATTTCCTGTGCATGTTTAAACTTAAAAGCGTGCCAAACTCACTGAGAGTGGTATGGTGGGCTCTCTTGTGTGCTGAGGGTGCAGGGAGAGGCTAGCTAGGAAAGAGGTGAAGAGGGGGGGATGTTGGGAGGCTCACCCACAGTGACTGAGGAGAGAGGGGGAGAGGCAGCCAGGGACAGAGTAGGGTGGGGGGAGAGGCATCTGGAGGGAGCGGAGTACACATGCAGGGACAGATGTCAGTCACCCATGCACTTGTAGAGCTATACACCAGCCAGCTGATGCAGTGCATGTGTATAAATATATATCTATATCTATATCTATCTATCTATCTATATCTATATATATATATATATATATATATATACATACATACTGTATACATACACACCAGCCAGTTGACACCATGACCTCTACGATGGCAGCAGAGGGCAGGTACATGTTTTTTGTGTTTTTGTATCATTTGTGATTGATTTGTAAGGAAAATCATACTGTATATATATATTTTTTTGGAAAATCCAAATCACGAAAATAAGCCCGGTTGTGGGAAGGGGATAGGGGACAAGGAGCCCAGTGTCAGGGGGTTAAAACCATGGCAACAGACAAGCTTATCTGCAGATACAAACTGGCAACAGAAAGGGAGCTTCCAAAGAATGCTTGGGCATCACCTGATTCGAAAACCATGACTGATAAAATAGATAAACTACTGCAGCTAGTTCTCCAATTGCACTCCATTCTTCGCTCCAGAGAACAGCATTCATATCCTTAAATCCAAGAACAATGGATTACAGGTCCCTACTCCCAAGCATGAAAACTGGGATGAATGGCATCGGAACTTCAGAGACTTTATGGGATGAACTTACAACAAATCTGTAGGGTTCTCTACCCACTCATCTGAAACTCCACCATCTACAACAATCTATAGGGTTCAGTTGAGGGAATCAGAATTGGACTTGCTCCTCACCAAACTGCTAAATTCTTGGCCACTCCAAAGCTGAAATATCTCCCAACCTATCCACTTTTGTGCCCTACAGGAGATAGGTGACTGTCTGAAGCAGATTACACAAGGGTCAGCCAAGGCTCTCATGGCTTCTCTTGTTTTGATACCTACTATTGCTAACTATGAAGATCCCAACCCATTAACACTGGGGTTCGAATCCTGGTGCAAGTAGCTGGCGTCACTCAGCTCAGGGGTCCATCCACCCTTTGTGGGTCAGTAGGTGAAAAGAGTACCTAAGGTAACACCAAGAGGAGGTAACTGTGATAACCTGGATGATGCAGAGGCCTTGTATCTCAGGACAATGGATGGAAAATCTGCCACAGGCTCAAAAGAAAAAGACATGGAGATAAGCACTGCAGCTAGCACCTCATGGCATCTGCTCCAATCTTTACCTTTGCCTGGGGTGACTCCTGTTGCAACAAACTCTTCTGAAGGTCTTAACCCCATAGCTCTAATGGATCTCTCTTGTGTACCCAGGCAATGTGCAGTCTATCTCTTGGTCAATGCCTGTATGGCAGCTGATAAAACAATGAAAGCATGTCTTCAGTACATGACTTCTGCTGGATATATGTCATTCATCAGTATTGCCAACTCAGTTCTATTATAATCTATCTTGCATCTCAAGGGCCTCACCAGGGAGACTTTGCATGCCACTTCTACCAGAGCCCTTCCACAGGTAGCTGTCATTACCCAGACTTCACAGACAAAACATTCAACATCCAAGCAACATAAGAATAATTTCCAAGAGCAGAACGTCCTCAGACTTAATGACGCTGACAATCCTCACCAGCCACTTTAAAGAACTCTCACCCAACCTTTAAGCTCAATAACTTCAAGAAGAAATTCTGACACCATGGTCCCAGTTCATTCCATCTACACCAAATTTCAAACTTGCCTGGGGGGATCTTGGGTTGACCAGTGGCCAAACACAGGTTAACATGAAAGTGGAAATTCTGTCCTCCTCTTTGTCCATCAACCCACGATAATATTGTACCAACCATCAAACACTTCCTGCAAGACAACCTTCACTGAGGCATAGGGGAGATGGTGCCTTTCCTGCATTTCTTCCCCAGTTGTTTTCAGTACCAAAACGGAATTCTGATCTTCCAAGAATTTTCTTCAAACTCAGTGCCCTCATCACCTTCATCAAACCAAGAATGATCCATATGGTGACAACCAAGACTGCACAATGGCACCTGTATTTTGTGCTGGATGGCCTCAGTAGACCTTCAGGATGACTAATGGCATATCCCCACCGCCAAATGCTTCTGCAAGTTTCTGACTTTCTGCGTCAGGTGGTAGACATCAGTTTTGTATTCTACAATTCAGTATCAACATCACTCCCAGAGTGTTCATGAAAATTGTCAAGTATATCCTACTGAGAGGGAGTAACCAGGGAGTTGATACGTTAGCCTACATCAATGACTGGTTTGTGGTGGCTCCCTTGGAGCTACAATGCATCCAGTCAGTGAAGAAGGTTATACCTGTAACAACTGCCTCCAGGATGGTTTTCAAGATAAACTGGGTGAAGTCACACCTCAGACCATCCCAGTCTTCAGTGATCTGGAATGCTCTGGGACACACAGTGGCCAGTGTTCAGTCCATCTCACCAGAATTAGGCAATCCCAGTCTATTTCCAGATACTAATGGGAAATACTATTTAGCCCCCCCTCATTTTTGTGGCACCTGATCTCTGTCTTGGTTGCTGCCCACACTGCACACTCAATCTTGATAAGAACCAACTCTTCTAAAACCACCTATGGGACACTTTGACTATCTATCTCCAAAGATTCATACAACTCTGGGCCAATGGCTTGATATCAGTCTCTGGACGACATCAGTATCATAAGTAGCTCCTCTTCCCGATACAGCAATCTTGACAGATGCCTTTGACACAGGGTGGGGGTACCAGTCCATCACAGTTCACCAAGGCAAAGGGATGTGGTCTCAAATTCCAAGGTTACTCCACTTCAACTTGCAAGAACTGATGATAACAGAATACTTTCTACAAAATCATAGTCAGTACTTCCAGGGACAATCTCCCATATTTAATAAGGACTCTCAAGTGGCAATTAATGCCATAAGAGTGAACAGCTCCCCATGATCAAGACCTCTACGTGAGATATCAGAGAATATGTTCACCCTAGCACTCTTGCTGACTATCTATATGTGGGTGGTCCCTTTGCCTGGGGACACAAACATATGGTCATATGCTCTGTCCAGGAACAAGGCTTCATCAGCAGAATGGTCTACCTTGTGTCAGAACACACCTCAGCCAGAAGTAGACCTTTTTCCGACAACAGGAAATGAAAAAAGATGCCGATTTTTCTGTCCACAACATACAAGACTCAGCAGGAGGACAAGATGCCTCCACCATAAGTTGGAATCAGCAGACCTTGGTTTACCTATTCCCTCCACCCCTCAACCAAATCTTACTTTAATTATTTCACTACCTGCTCCAGTTCCCACAGTCATGTACTATTAACTGTGCCCCAGTGACTGATGCAACCTTGGACATTAGACCTTCAAACATGGTATCCCAACCCAATTCCCATCCTTTCTCACCACCTGGACACCCTGCCTGTGGGTTCCCTAGCATTTCTCTTGAAGCTTCATGTGTGGCCTCCTTATGTAAAGTCTGTGAAACCACTAACTTGGCCAGAATAGCCCAGGTACTTTTATAAGGTCTCTGTCCATCTTCCATGGCTTTATACGAGTCCTGTTGGAAATCCTTTTACATATTTCTTGCTTCTAAGAATTTCTTCTAGTGACAACCCTCCCTTTTCTAGATTATCTGGGATACTTATTTTTTACTGGAATGTCATGGCAGGCACTGTTCATAAACACTATACAGCTCCCAAGGATCCACTTCATCCTGCATACATCTCCGTACCAGACTGTTTAGCTTCTCTCCTCCGGAAGAGCTTCTTCAGCTTCTGCCTGACCAAGTCGAACCCAGTGCCCCAGTGGTCCCTACAATGCATCTTTATTATGCTTGTCTCCACATCACCAATGTACCCCTCAGCCACTGAATTTGGGCTTCTGTAGAAGGCTCAGTAATTAACAGCAATAGCATCCAGTGCAAGAGTTTCTGAGTTACATGTAATGCGCGTCTCCTTCTCACACACACTCTGAACCAGATTTATCACCAGGGACCCATTTTCCCAACCTGGGCTTCCTGAAAAATCAGACACATTTCAGGTAAAACCAACTCAATCCCATCCTTATGAGACGGTACCACTTCCCATCCCCTCTGACCAGTAAAAGCTCTCCATGCTTGTATGGTGATTACTCATCCTTTGAACTCTGATGTATGAGATGTGGCCTGAATCTCACAAACTGTACCACATCTAAAATTTCCAAATTACAGTATTATGTATTTCCTTGGTTGATCAAGCTGCTACTCCACGAGCCCATGAAGTTCGTAAACTTACTTCCACAGTTTACATTCTACACTGTTTTTCTACAGCAGGCCTCATTGACAAATGTCTCTGAGCGTCTTCCAATAAATTTTTCAAATTTTCAACTAAGTGCATGTGCTTCAGGTCATGTCTGTGTGACAGACTGTTAGTACGATCCTGTTCATGTTTTTTAACATTTTCTGGTGATTTACTTCTATCTGGGCCAGGAAATATATTCAAATCTCATCATTAATTTTCTACACTTGCTGATCTGAATTTTTAAATTAAATTGGAAGTGCTTAGGACAGAGGTAAGTATATAACCTAAAATACAGGGTGAACTTTATTGCTACTTCACCATTAATCGTTCCGTGTCTAGGATTTCAAATCCAAAAACAAAAGTTTTGTTTAGTTTCATTTTTGAAGGCCCAAACATGCTTGCATGCATCGGCCTTGGTCACCTAATGGCGGCTCTCCACACTGCTCGATCTATGGCAGCCTCTCTGATCAGTCCATTAACCCTGAGGTCACACTCAATGACCTCCTCCCACGTCTTTCTCAGTCTACTCCTCGCAACCCCACCCTCAATATTAACGCTTCTCACTTTCTGCACGCAATTATCATCCCCCATCCTCTCCATATGCCCAAACCATCTCAATCTACCTCTCCTCATCACAACATCAATACACTCCAGACCCATCCTACCTCTCAACTCTTCCATCATAAACCCAGCTCCCCCCAGGCGTTGCACGCAGGGACGCACTGCACACCACCTTATCATTGTAATTTCTGTGTGTTTGAGTCTGCAAATATCCTGTTCCATTACTGCCCCGGTCTCACTACCATACAGCATCACACTCCTAACACATGCTGCATACAAAGACCCCTTAGCACGTAGAGAGAGTCCTATCAGTGTCAGGAGAGGCAACAGTTCCCTGAACTTCTTCCAACCACTTCTCACCCTAGCAACCGAGCTAGCTCCAGGCCCACCTCCAGCACATAACATATCTCCCAAATAACAGAACTCTTCCACACTCTCAAGGGACTCACCACCAAGTTCAATCTTTTCATGCCTGACAATCTCCACCTGCTCTCCCCCATACATCGCACACATAAAATCAGCATTATCTCATAGTCTACCTCTAATACCACTACATCTCTTGTGCACCCACTTATCACCAACACTGCACAAGATGGAATTACTACCCACACCCTTGTGGCAAATTGCACATGGCCACTCTCCCTCTTCTTTGACAGTACTGCCACCAACCCTAGATATGATCACTTTTGTTTTATCTGCATTTACTCTTAAGCCCTTGTGCCCCATACCATCTATCACTTCCTACATCTTTCCTCCACCTCCCTTTCATTCTCTGCAATCAACACCAAATCATCAGCATACAGCATCTCCCACAGAAGTCCACTTCTGAAGTCATGTGAGAGGGCTTCAAGTACCATGATAAACAACAAGGGACTCAAAACTGACCCCTAATGCACACCAACATTCACGGAAAACTCATTACTCAAATCTCCATTCACTCTTTCCTGGAAGCGAGCACCCACATACACGACCATAACCACCCTAACCAGCCACTCCTCCATCCCAAGCTTTCTCATTGCCCACTTCATCACCTCTCTAGGGACTCTGTCAAAGGCCTTCTCCAAATCAACAAAAACAGAGTACAGTTCCCTTTTCTTTCCTATATATTTTTCCTTACGCTGTCGAACAATGAATATGACATCAGTGGTCCTCCTGCCTGGCATAAACCCAAACTGCATCTCATCAATATTCACTCTTTCTCTAATCATACCTTCTATAACTCTCTCCATTACCCTCATTATCTCATCTTAAAGCTGTATATCTCTATAATTTCCTCTTTCCAGAGCATCACCCTTCCCCTTGAATACATTTGCAGTTACACTCTTCAGCCAATCATCTGGGGAAACAAACTCATATACTGTATAATCATATTTATCAGGTCACTGACTAACCTCACCCCAGTATCTCCTGAGGCTGTCAACATTTCGGCAGTCAACTCAGACACACCAGCTGTCTTTTATTTTCAAAGACCATCTGGCTAACTATCTACAGCCAGACACCGAAATTCCATCAGGAGTGGCCACAAACAAATTGCCTCCATCTGTAGAGGCATACTGAGTAACATGCCAAATGATTTCCTGAAAGCCAAGAAATCAGATAATATGATGGGCGGTAACCATAAAACCAACCCACGCATGTTCCCTACATGTCAACAAGTGGGTTGGCAGAGGGTTAATGTCCCAGCCCAAAAAACAACTAACCATCCATTCATCCATCATCCAATCCAATGTCACCCCATGAGAAGCGTAGGATCCCAGGGCTCGGTAAGTGTCCTGACATTTACGATAAGAGTGACCAGCCTCACTCATCCCTGAATGGCATATGTGAACAATAAACCCCAATCACCCCTTGAATATAAACCCACACAGGCTCTCTCTGATTGGAGCACTTTAATTAACCACTAACCACCAGGCACCATAATTTGGTTATATGGTTACCACCCAGTACACCTGGTGTACAGAAAACCATTTGGCTTGTCACTCAGTGTAGAATTACCCATTGGCAGATGGAAGAGGAAAGAATGAAGGAAAGAAAGACAGAAGAGGGAGTGTAAAGTCATCATAGGCAGAAGAAAGAGGAAAGAGTAAAGGAAGGAAAGACAGAGAAGGAAGTATATAATTTCTTAATTTACAAGTATCCAAGGATACCAAATAGGGTAAAAAGGATGCATACTTTTCTTCACACCCTCCTATATACAAGGTTTTGGAGATTTGCTCAATACCACCAGAGGGGGGGAGGGGGTATATTACTGTACTTAAAAAAAAAAATTTGGTTAATTATATGAGTCCAAATGAACCTCATCCTGCAGGTACTGAGTGGACGGTGCTTACCATCCACTCACTCGTTGTAGTTCTGCTCTCAGGAGCCTGACCTTTCCTCTCTTCCTTCTTTCCTTCCTTCCATCCTCTTCTGTCTTTCTTTCCTTCATTCTTTCCTCTTCGTTCTGTCTCCAGATGACTCTACACTAAGTGGCACACCAAATGGTTTCCTGTACACCAGGAAACCATTTACTATAGTGGGTGGTAACCATATA
>JAGKTI010000028.1:28934-57167 GCA_018397915.1 Birgus latro | reverse complement strand
TCTCTCTCTCTCTCTCTCTCTCTCTCTCTCTCTCTCTCTCTCTGTGTGTGTGTGTGTGTGTGTGTGTGTGTGTGTGTGTGTGTGTAGTGCAGCTGAAAGTGGATAAAGTGTTTTGCTGAAACTTGGCAGGTTGGTTGCAACTGGGTCACAGGTGGGCCCACTTCAGTTTCATGTTGTTTGAAATTTCCTAAAGAGGTGTTCTGACCCCTAACTGTCCCACTAGTAATACAGCTGAATGGTCCAATAGAGCAGCAAAGCAACTGCCCTTGTGTCAACATATGAATCACTGGTTTCGAGCAAAGCAAAGTCTATCTATCTATCTATTGCCAGGTGCCTCAATCTCGCATGGGGTGGCCACAAACAAATCACTTCCATGTCACTCTGTCCCCTGCCATTTCGCTGCCCTGTTCCCAGCTCACACCCCCCCTCTCTCATATACCTCTCCACTCCATCCCTCCATCTCATCCTCAGCATCCCCCTCCCTCTCCCCCCCTCCACATCAGTCACATACACTCTCCTCATCAGTCTTTCACTCTCCATCCTCTCCACATGCCCAAACCACCTTAACGTGTTTCTCCTGACACTTCCTATCATGTCCACATCCACACAACAACGCTCTTTCACTTTCTCATTTGTAAGTCTGTCTCTCCATATGACTCCACATGCTCCTCTCAAATAACTCATTTCCACTGCTCTCACTCTTGACTTCTGTCCCTCCAACAGGGTCCAAGCTTCACTTCCATATGATAGAGGATAGAGTTCGTATCACAATACTGTCATGTAGCAACTTTTTCACTTCCATGCTCACTTCCCTGTTTCTTATCACTGCTTTCAGTGAACCAGCAACCTTCCTTCCCTGCTGCACCCTTTCAAGCATTCCACCCTCCAGACTTCCATCCTTACTCATTACACTGCCCAAGTACTTAAATTCATTCACATTCTCCATATCCTCCCCATCCAATCTTATTGTACATTCACTGACTTCACTTCTCACGAAGACCATCACTTTACTCTTCCCCACATTCACCTTTAGATTCCGTTTCTTACACACTCTCCCAAACTCACCTACCAAGCCTTCACTCAACAACACAGTATCATCTGCAAACAACAGTACAGGGAGTTTCCAAACACTGCCCTCTCTCACTAGGGCTGCTCCAACATCCACTGCCCGACCTTGTATCTCTTTTATAACCCACCCATATACAGACTGAACAACCATGGAGACATGACACATCCTTGTTTTAACCCAACCTTCATATGAAAAAATTCACTCAGTTTGCCATCCACACGCACAATGGCCTTAGCACCCTCATACATACTCTTCACTGCCTTCAACAACTTCCCATTACTCCATAAATTCTTAATACTTTCCACAATCCTTGTCTATCCACCCTGTCATACGCTTTCTCCAAATCCATGAAAGCTGCATACAACTTCTTTCCCTTCTTTAGAAAATTTTCCACTAAAGCATAGCAAAATGCAGTCAAGAAATGGCCCTTTTTGAGCAAGTGCTAAGAGACCCACTAAGGCTGTGAAGCACTTGTACTTACCTAAAACTGTATGATAGATTCAAGAGACTATGGCACAAGTAACTCTCAGTACAAAGGACACTAACAAGTTTACTTAAAAATAATAATAATTACAATTTTGCACCTTAATGACCATAAAAACAATGTTTATTTCACTTATGAAACAGAATCCAAAGGAAGTCTCAGATCTTCCCTACCCAAGAAACATATCCATTCTTAAGAAAAGCCATATCACAACAGCACACTCCACTGTACCCCCTTTATGTATTTCACACAAAGCACTACTGGAACTCTCACTGTCATGTGATGTAACTGTACATCAACTGTCTGTATTTCTGTGAAAGCTGGTAAATTTGCTAAGCTCTATATGTGATCTATCAGCGATATAAGACATACAGATGTTATGATTGGGGTTTACGTTTGTGGTTTATATCTGGGGATGTAAGGAACCTAGAAATTTCACCATGTCTGTTTTATTTTCTTTCTCTCTTGCCTTAGGAATTAGCGCTTGTCATTATTGCTATTGTGTTGCAGTTAATTTAAATGCATTATTGCATGGGAAAATGTGAGTTCTCTCCTAGGCTCTAGAATATGCATTAATGCATGAGAAAATGTGAGTTCTCTCCTAGGCTCTGGAACAGTTCTGGGCAGTACTGGTAACTGGAGTCAGTGGGGTATTTAAAGGAACCACCCAGCCTGCTGGCAGTGAGCCAGAGAGTTTCGTCTGTAATGGACAGATTGTGCTTTGTGTGCAGCAGCGAGTCAGTGAGCCAGCAGCAGTCTGTAAGCAAGAGCCAGTCAGACAGTGAGTCACAGAGTCAGTAACAGACAGTCAATGAACAGTCTGTGAGTCAGATAGTCAGTGGCAGACAGTGACACAGAACATCAGTGACAGAGTTAGTGAGCAAGAGACAGTGGGAGTCAGCCAATGAAGGATGGAGCAGTCGGTCAGAGTCAGTGAGTGACAGTCCTTCAGTCAGAGAATGGACAGTAAGCAAATAGTCGTGTGAGGACAAAGGCAGTGAGAGAGGGAGATACCACAGTGTTTTGCAAGAGTACCTCAGCTGTGCTTGGAAGTAATAGAAGCCTAAATTGTTGAGCAGCATTTCATTAACCATCTGGCTTGTCTAAGCATCATTCTCGAAGTATCAACAAACCCTGTAGTGTAACACAGAAGTACAGTATATTTGGCATATACTGTAAAGCATATCCATGATTTGGCAGAGGATATTTTGGGGGAAAAAAAGTACTCAATTTAATTTACTAATTATTCATATTTAACACCCAGCAATAAGTTGCGAGGGGAAATAATTTTGCATTAAATTCATTAATTAGGGTGGAAATACACAAATACTGTACACAAATCATTCACTGCCATCTTGTGTTTGTTAGGCAATCAATTGACTTTGTTTACTACCAACCAATGCCCTTGGTGTGATGTAATCTCTCCATGCTTCATGTGTGTGCATATCTAAACCAGAGAATGTTTACTAATTACAGTATTCATATTCAATATTCACCAATAAGAAGTTGGAATGGAAAATAGTTTTGCATTAAATAATTTTCTTGGAAATACAGTATACAAATTTACAAATCTTTCACCACCACCTTGCAATTTACCAATGTGCCTGGTGTGGTGCAATCACTTGATACTCCATGTATGTGCAATATCTAACCCACAGAATTTTAGTTTACTGCTCACTAATGATGTATTTACGACAATACACACTCATCCAAGTGTGCATTATTAAAATCTACATTAATAATTGGAAAAGCCATTGACTGATTTGCTTCTGACTGTTGGTGGGCTTCTTACCAGTCATGACAACCCATAGGCCTACTTCAAACCATGACCTTTTATGATAAAATGCACAGGGTGATTTTTAAGCAAAATTTTGGGAAAAACGTGGGCATGAAATGGCACGCAATAAACACGTGGAAACAGGGTACTTCACTTTAGTAAAGCACTATATGAAGTTTCATTAATGTGTGCAAAATCCTCAAGATGCTACAGTAGAGTACCTTGCCTGTGAAAGTCCTTCAGGAAACTATGTGAAACCAAATGAAGCTTTATAAGGGTAAAGCACCTTGCAACTGAAAATCCTTAGGGAGTGAATGACTTATTGGCCCACTCCTGGAGATACTTTCATATATAAAAATACAATCTGTCTATCTATTGCCAGGTGCCTTAATCCCATAAGAGGTGGCTACAAACATATCGTCTCCATCTCACCCTGTCCCCTGCCATTTCACTGCCCTCGCTCGAGTCCACACACACCCCTCTCATATACCTCTCCACGCCATTCCTCCATCTCATCTTTTGCCTTCCCCCATTTTGTTTCATTTTTGAAGGCTCCAATATGCTTGCATGCATCGGCCTTGGTCATCTAATGGCAGCTCTCCATACTGCTTGATCACTGGCAGCTTCCTTATTTAGTCACTTATCCCTGAGGTCACACTCAATGATTTCGTCCCAGGTCAGTTTCGGTCTACGTCTCGCAGCCCTACCCCCAACATTTACACTTCTCACTTTCTGCACCCAATTATCATCCTCAATCTTCTCCACAAGCCCAAACCACCTCAATCTACCCCTCCTCATCACAGCACCAATACACTCCAGCCCCAGCCTACCTTTCAACTCTTCCATCGTAAACCTAGCCCCTCCAGGCCTCGCACTCAGGGACACGCTGCACATCACCCTAATCATTGCCATTTCTGTTTGTCTGAGCCTGTGAATATCCTCTTCCTTTACTACCCAGGTCTCACTACCATGCAGCATTATGCTCCTAACACATGCCACATACAAAGATCCTTTAGCATGGAGAAAACGTCCTCTCAATGTCAGGAGAGGCAACAGCTCCCTGAAGTTCTTCCAACCACTCCACATTCTAGCCACAAAGCTAGCTCCAGCCCCACCTCCAGCACATAACATGTCTCCCAAATAACAAAACTCTTCCATACATTCAAGAGACTCACAGCAAGTTCAATCTTTTCATGCCTGGCAATCTCCACATGCTCTCTCCGACACACCACACACATAAAATCAGCGTTAAGTCGTAGTCTACCCCTAATACAACTACATGTCTTATGCACCCACTTATCACAAACTCTGCACAAGATGGAATTACTTCCAATACCCTTGTGACAAATTGCACATGGCCACTCTCCCTCTTCTTTGACAGTACCACCATCAGCCCTAGATACCATCACTCTTGTTCTACATGCATTTCCTCTTAAGCCCTTGTGCCCCATACCATCTCTCCACTTCCTCAATCTTTCCTCCACCTCCCTTTTGTTCTCTGCAATCAACACCAAATCATCAGCATACAACATCTCCCATGGGAGTCCATTTCTGAAGTCATGTGACAGGGTTTCAAGTGCCATGATCAACAACAAAGGGATAAAAACTGACCCCTGGTGCACACAACACTAATGGACACTCATCACTCAAATCTCCAGCAATCCATACCTGGGTGTGAGCACCCACATACACAGCCATAAAGACCCTAACCATCCACTCCTTGATCCCAAGCTCTCTCACTACGCACTTCACAACTTCTCTGGGGACTCTGTCAAAGGCCTTCTTATTAAAAGAAGAAAAAAAAAAGTACAGTTCCCTTTTCTTTCCTATATTTTTCCTGAAGCTATCGAACAATGAATATGGCATCAGTGGTCCCTTTGCCTGGCATAAACCCAAATGCATCCCATCAATACTCACTCTTTCTCCAATCATACATTCTAGAACTCTCTCCATTACAATACTTTCATTATCTGGTCTAAAAGCTTAATGCCTTTAAAATTTCCTCTTTCCAGGGCATCACCCTTCCCTCTGTACATATTTACAATTACACTCTTCAGCCAATCATCTGGGACAACACACTCATATATAATCATAGTTATCAAGTCAGTGACTAACCCCACTCCTATATCTCCTGAGGCTTTCAACATTTCATCACTCACACACACTATACTCATTAGTCTCTCTCACTCTCCATCCTCTCCACATGCCCAAACCACCTCAATGTATTTCTCCCAGTGCTTTCTGTCACATCCACATCCACACCACAATACTCCTTCACCCCCTCATTTGTCAGTCTGTCTCCTGATGTAACTCCACATGCTCATTTCCACTGCTCGCACTCTTGACTTGTGTCTTTCCAACAAAGTCCAAGCTTTGCTTCCATACATTACAGGTAGTATCACAATACTATCATGCAGCAATTTTTTTTTACCTCCATGCTCACATCCCTATTTCTTATCACTGCTTTCAAAGAACCAGCAACCTTCTTCCCTGTTCTACCCTTTCAAGCACTTCATCCTCCAAACTTCCATCCTTACTCATCACGCTACCCAAGTACTTAAATGCACTTATATATTCTATTTCCTCATCAACCAACCTTACTGTACATTCAGTGACTTAATTTCTCTCAAAGACCATAACTTTACTCTTCCCTACAGTCACCTTTAGATTCTGGTTCTTGAACACTCTCCCACACTCATTCACCAAGCTTTGCAATTCCCCTTTGTCGTCACTTAAGAGTACAGAGTATTCTTCAAACAATAGTACAGGAAATTCCCAAACACTGCCCTCTCGCAACAGGGCCACTCCACATCCACTGCCCTACCTTGTATCTTTTTTATAACCCCATCCATATACAGAGACATGACACATCCCTGTTTCAATCTGACATTCAGACTGAAAAATCTGTCTATCTACTGTATCTATCTGTTGCCAAATGCCTTAACCTCATAAGGGGTGGCCACAAATAAATCGCTTACAAGTCGCCCTATACCCTGCCATTTCGGTGCCCTCCCTCCAGCTCACACCCCTACCTCTCATATACCTCTCCACTTCATCCCTCCATCTCATCCTCGGCCTCCCCGTCCCTCTCGCCCCCCCATCCCACCTCAAACACATACATTCTGTTCATTAGTCTCTCGCTCTCCATCCTCTCCATGTGATAAATACCAATTATTATTATTCAAGTATCTTTTATTTATGCTATATAACTTCTCAAAGTTATGCCTTTTGCTCCAACTAGTAAAATGCAAATTTTCAAACATCTCATATAACATTTCACAGAATGGTTTTGGTATCACAACATGTTGCATGTTGTGGATTAAATTGTATTAAAGTGAAGACTTTATATTTAATTCATGCCAACTGACTATATGTCTTACTGTAACTGTACGGTGACTGAGATACAGAGTTAATCTTGGGTTCTGTGCTTTAGAAGCCTGTGCACTAATCTGATGTGTTAAACAACCCTTCAGCCTGACCCGAACCTGCTTACTATAGATCCTCTATGATCCTAACTACTGTAGACTACATTTTATGCTTCCTGAGGGCATGGTCTACTGTAGACAGGTAAAGCAAACATAAGACAGTAATACTAAAGAAGTTTAAAGGAACAAAACAGTGAGAAAAAAATTAACTGTGCAAACAGTTTCAACCCTCAGGAACACTTTTGTTATGGGACTGAGCACCACCATGCACATCATGCTTTTTCTTCACATGACATTCCTGGTACCACTATTTCATCCATGCACTGAGAATCTGTACACTCGGAGTCCATGCCTACAAAGGGGTCACAGTACTGGATTATATCAGGATGGTCTCATATGAGTAGTGTTTTATTAGATATAGAAGCAATTATCCAGTACATGTGGCTCCCCATGAGTGCTTGATATTGGAGTTTTTACTGTATATGTGGCATGAGTGTGGTTTCATCTTCATACCTAAAGGAGCCAAAATCAATTTGCATGTAAAATTTCTCACATTTTTACATCTATTATGGCACTGGAAAGGTATGCCTTCCAGTAAAGGCATCAGTGCACCAAGACAGAGCACCTGCTGGATGCACAAACATCTCTCAACCTGCCCCACACCTCCCAAAAGGAGAATGGTGGATAGCAGTGTTTAATTTCCTGCAGTCTAACTGGTTCACATCCAGATGAGTCTGGGGTTACTGTTACTACTTACATCAAAGATAAATGGTAAATTCTTAAACTCATGTCAAACTACAGTCCATTTCTTACTATTCTAACATACCACTGTTAATTATGGCACCATGTATACAGATCTAACCATGGAAAAAATGCCACGTAATAAATGCAACTACTCCTCACTCTGTCTTCTTGTCCAGCATAATGCATTCATATGTCATGAAGTAAACATGGCTGACAAAATCTCTAACTTCTGCAAACTAACCAAAAGTCAATGAAAAAATGAAAATAAAATAGGACTGTCATCATCTTTATAACAAGTACAGTGGACTACACTCTCCTAATGCTGTTCAGATTATTTCATTGGACATCTGCTCCAGTCAATGCAATATCAAATACTGTATGTGACATACAAAAACTCACCTTCATAATGACTAGTTGGCTCACGGGTCTGCTGGTTGTGCAGTAGTTGCTGTGTGGCCTTGATTCGTTCCATCTTTTCTTTGATCTTGTTGAGCACTTCACGCTCTGCTGCTTGCTGTTCGGCTATCTCTTGCTGCATAAGTTCAGCTATCAATTCTGCACCTCTGTGGGGTAGAATACAGAATGATGGAATGTATTTTTTTTTTTTTTTAAATAGAAAGAAGCGCCGCTACTGACAGCAGTCTCCTACTTCCACTATACAATACAATAGCTATTTTTTAAACCATACAGTGTTACATACATTTCTGGCATGTTTGTACTGAGAAGTACAACATACATTCTATAAATGAAAAAAAAAAAAAAAAAAAACGTATACCCTAACTATAATGGACCCAGGTACTACTGTTGTTGGATGTAACAGAAGCAACGAAGCCTGCTAAACTTCCACTGGCTATAACATACATTGTCCATTAAATAGGTGAAATGAGTCACAATACATGTTTCTTACTTCCTTTACTCCTACTTGGTCTGAAACTGCCCTCTCCCCATCATGACTACTGAATTGCAAGAACAGACTATAGTAATACTGAACTAGTCATGAAGAAGTCCTATGACAAGGTTATAAAATAAGCTGAAAAAAGGCAAAATTATTGACCAAGTCCGTGTAAAATGGGTACGGTTAACATTTTTAGTGGTATAATATGCTATTTTATTAACTCATTGTCAAACATATGCTTGAAATTCCACTGCAGGGGGGGTCCTTGGATGTAATGGACTATCAACTTGAACGAACCTGGCTTTCCCCCAGGTAGTCCGTAGTAGCTACGGCCTACTATAAAATAAAATTTAAAAATTCCAAGCTCTGCTTTGGCACGAACTGGTGACTATTACATTAACTTAAAATACATTACATGATGGCAAATTGGAGTTTTTTTAGTCCACACTCCCTTATCCCCACCCCCACATTTGGTGTATTTATGCAGTCCCCTTGAAATATGAATCTTGAAATTCTTACCTGACAAGGCTATTGAGGATATTGGCCGAAAAATTGGCATACCATACATTAATATATGTTCTTTCATTGCATCTTTCATTTAACTTCGTTCCATTTACAAAGGCTTAAACATGCTTGCAT
Organism: Birgus latro; assembly: GCA_018397915.1. Classification (NCBI taxonomy): domain Eukaryota; kingdom Metazoa; phylum Arthropoda; class Malacostraca; order Decapoda; family Coenobitidae; genus Birgus; species Birgus latro. The sequence continues at coordinate 48,134 of JAGKTI010000028.1, read as the reverse complement.
GCGACAGCCTTGTCATCTAATGGCAGCTCTCTACAATGCTCGATCTCTCGCGGCACCCCTATTCAGCCCATAGCTCTGAGATCACTCTCAATGACCTTGTTCTGCATCTTTTTTGGTCTTCATCTCTCAATCCTACCACCAACATTCACAAATCTTATCTTCCACACAAAAAACCCATCTCCATCCTCTCAACACATCCAAATCACTTCAATCTACCCCTCCTCATCACAACACCAATACATTCAAGTCCCATCCTTCCCCTCAACTCTTCAATCACAATCCCAGCAATCCTAGTCCCTCAAGCCTTGCAAGCACGGATGCACTACACATCCTTCTTGATTACTGTCTTTTTTGTTCTGAGTAAATGAATATCCTCTTCCTTCGCTGCTCATGTCTCACTATCATACTGTATTACTCTCCTACCACATATCACATGCAAAGATCCCTCAGCATAGAGGAAGTGACCTCTCAATGCTAGGAAAGGCAACAGCTCCCTCAACTTCTTTCAACCACTCCATACCCAAGCCACAGAGCTAGCTCTGGCCCCATCTACAGTACATAAGTTGGCCCCAAAATAACAAAACTCCTCCACACACTCAAGAGACTCTCCACCATGATAAGCCTTTCATGCCTGACAGTTTCTACATGTTCTCCCTGACACACTGCACACATGAAATCAGCATTACTTGCAGCCTACCTCTAATACCAATGCATCTCTTATGCACCCACTTATCACAAACACTGCACAAGATGGAGTTACTTCCCACACCTCTGTGGCAAACTGTACATGGCCACACTCACTCTTCACTGACAGTATCACCACCGGCCATAGACATTTTCACCTTTGTTTTATAAACATTTACTCTCAAACTCTTGTCCCCTATTCTATTAGATACAGCCTTAACCTATGCCTCCACTGCAAGAGGTCTCACCCAAGCAGAATATTGTCTAAATTTAGAAAGAATAAATAAAAAATATACAGGTATGCCATCTGAGTTCAAAGTGTTAAGTCACTGTCAAGGTGGTTCCTTTATTGACCATTATGCTGGCTTTTAGTTATCAATGGTTATGATGCCTCATTTCCTGCTGTGCAGACAAGAGCTGACATACAGTGAAAAACAAATACAGTATTTACTTGTTGAAGCCAAGTTCTACTAATTTAAGCTTCAACTATGTTGCTGTATTAGGCACCAACAACTAAAGAAATGCCCTAAAAATGTACTGTAATGCTTATTATCCAATGTTTACCTCCCTTAATCTAAAACAACCATTCAAAATCAACCCTGGTATTAAGCCTTCAATTTTACCACAGTGTTAGAAATATAAAGAAGAGAGTACTCTCTCTGAAAACCCTGACTATACTCACCAACTCCAAACACACACGTAGCAGTTGGTTTCAACTGACCTTGATGCAAGCTTGGTCTGAGCCTTCATCTCTGTAACAAGGTGCTGGAAGTAGAAGGAACAAAAAAGTCGTCGCTGCATTAACAGGAACCCAAAGCAAATTCCATCCCACATCAGACCAGCCTCAGACTTAGGCACAGCACATTGGCCTGCTAATTCTGAAATTACAGAACCATACACAATAAATTCAAGTGATCAAAACTAACCAAGGAATGCTTATTACAGTAGTGTTTTTTTTTTTAATGCAAGGAAGAAGGAACCAAAGGCCATGGGCCCACAAACTGCTCCCTCCAAGAAAAAACAAAGACAATACAAAAGAGCTAAATTCAAGATCCGTTCATTTCGAGATGCCTGGACACACTGCGTTTGAAAGACTGGAGATCATAGGAAGTAGGAAATACAGACAAAGGAAGACAGATCCAGAGTTGACCAGTTGCATAAATGAAGGACTTGGAGTAACAGTTAACTCTTGCATTAGATTGTTGGACAGAAAAGGGATGAAAGTTTGTTGATAGACGGGTGTTACGAGCCCGTCGTAAAGGTGGAGGGATGCAAGCAGACAGTTCAGAGGAACAGTGACCATTGACGTTGGGACAGAAAAAGAGATAAAGATGCAACAGTGTGGCGAAGAGACAGAGGTTGAAGGGACCCAGTATGAGGAGGAGAGTTAATGAGACAAAAAGCCTTTGACTCCACCCTATTGAGAAGAGCTGTATGTGGGGAGCCTCCCCATATGAGAGTTGAACTCCACACAGGGGCGAATAAAACCCGAGTATAAAGTCAACAACTGTGCAGGGGCAAAGCAGGTTTGAAGTCAGCTTAGCACACCTAATCTCTTGGAAGCAGACTTCACAAGAGATGTAATATGTTCTTTCCAAGATAAATCCCAAATGAATGAAACCCCAAACATGTTCAGGGATGATGCAGAATTGAGTTGCACATTTTTAAACATTAGTGGGTACTCCTGTGAAAGATTTTCTCAGGTTTATAAGTGTAAGAACTGAGTCTTTGATGCATTAAAAACAAGATTCTTTTTACCCTAGTCAGAGATATGAGCCAAGTCAGACATTAGGCATGCCATAGCCTCATCCCTTTTTTGTTGAAGTAACTGCTGAGATGGACATTGCGGGAACCGAATGGAAAGGTGAAGGGTGGAATCATCAGTGTACGAGTGGATAGGGTTAGATGTACAACTTAAAAGGTCACTGATGAATAAAAGAAAGAGAGTTGGTGACAGGACAGACCCCTGAGGAACACCACTGTTGATAGATCTAGGAGAAGAATGACGGCCATCTACAGCAACTGCTATAGAACGACCAGAAAGGAAGCTAGAGATGAAGGCACAGAAAGAGGGATAGAAACCGTAAGAGGGCAGTTTGGAAATTAAAGATTTATGCTAGACTCGATCGAAAGCCTTTCAGATGTCAGGTGCAATGGCAAAGCTTTCGCCAAAGTCCCAAAAGGAAGATGGCCAGGAGTCTGAAAGATAGGTGAGAAGATCGTCAGTGGAGTGTCCCTGACGGAACCCATACTGACGATCAGAAAGAAGGTTGTGATAGGAAAGATGCTTTAAGATTTTTCTGTTAAGAATTGACCCGAATACTTTTGAGACACAGGATGTTAAAGCAACTGGACGATAGTTAGAGGGCTGGGAATGGCCACCCTTCTTTGAGACAGGCTGAATGAGAGCAAACTTCCAGCAAGAAGGAAAGGTACAAGTTGACAGACAAAGGCGAAAGAGTTTACCTAGGCAGGGTGTAAGCACAGAAGCACAGTTTTTGAGGACAACAGGAGGGACTCCATCAGGCTCATATGCCTTGTTAGTATTGAGGCCAGTGATGGCTGAAAATACATCAGCTGAAGAAATTTTAATGTCAGCCATGAGGAAGTTAGAGGGGGGAAGTGATGGAGGAACAGCACTGGAATCATCTAAGGTGGAATTGGAAGAGAAAGTCTGAGCGAAGAGATCTGCTTTATCAGAAGAAGAAATAACTACAGAGCCATCAGAGTAGAAAATAGGAAGGAAGGATGATGAGGTAAAGTTGTTAGGAAGGTTTTCGGCAAGGTGCCAGAAGGAGCGGGAAGAATTCGAGTTGGAAAGGTGAGAACATTTAGTCTGGATGAAATTATTTTTAGCAGAGCGAAGAAAAGACTTAGCACGATTCCGGGCAGAAACATACAAAAAATGTAATTCAGGGGTGGGTTGGCTCCGGTACCTTTTATAGGCCCTCTCCTTGTTGCGGACAGCATTAGAACAAGCATGATTAATCCAAGGCTTTCTGGCATCATACAAAGGATATGAGAAAGGAATGTATGCTTCCATGCTCGAGAGAATAATGAGTAAGGCACACGCAGATGGCTCCCAGCCATGGAAGCAATAATCATTCCAGGGAAAATTAGAGAAGTACTGCCTGAGGGCCTCCCAATCCACAGCTCCAAAGTGCCACAGACGACATTTCTTTGGAGGGTCCACAAGCCATACTGGAGCGATAGGACAGGATAAGGTAATAAGGTTATGATCGGAGGAGCCCAACGGAGAGAAAAGTTTAACAGTGTAAGCAGAAGGATTAGTTGTAAGGAAAAGGTCAAGTATGTTGGAACTCTCTTCAAGGCAGTCAGGGATATGGGTAGGGTGCTGTACAAGCTGTACTAGGTCATTAAGGATAGAAAAGATGTAGGCTTGTTCACCAGGTGAATCAGTGGAAGGAGAGGAGAGCCAAAGGTGGTGGTGAACACTGAAATCTCCTAGAATGGAGTTTTCAGAGAAAGGAGGAATGGATAGAATGTGTTCCATTGTAGAAGTAAGATAGTCAAAGAATTTTTGATAGTAGAATTAGGCGATAAGTAAACAGCGCAGATATGTCTAGTCAGAGAATGACAAGAGAGCCAAAGCCAGAGAGTAGAAAATTCAAGTGAATCAATTTCAGGAACACAAGGGCAAGATAGGTCGGTGCGTACATATACACAACAGCCACCTTTGGCTTTGAAATGAGTATGGAGAAAGTAGGATGATACAGAAAAGGGTTTGCTGTCAGTTGCCTCAGACACCTGAGTCTCTGTTAAGAAGAGAAGGTGAGGTTTAGAGGAGAAGAGGTGGTGTTCCACAGAAAGAAAGTTAGAAGAAAGGCCATGAATGTTGCAGAAATGAAGGAGTCAGACAGTGGTTCCACGCATGAAGAGTCATCCCCGTGAGGTTGCTGAAGAAGCCCCTCAGATTCCCCTCCACCCAGATCATCCCAACCTGCACTGGTAGAGTTACAGTATACAGTAAAACCTCGTCATAACGGACTAATTGGGCCCCAAGCCATTCCGAAAAAAAGCAAGTCCGATAAAAGTTACATCTAGACTTCCCCCTGCTAACCTGGGGAGGGTGAGGGGACGGGAAGGATTACAAGCAGGGATGGAGAAGGGTGGGGAGGGAGACAAATGGGGGCGAGAGAGGGCAGGGTGAGGGGGGTGGGGTAAAGTGAAGGGCAGGGGGATGGGGAGGGAAACAAGCCAGAGTGGGGGAGGATGGGAGGACAGGGAGAGAGACAAGAAAGCAGTAATACTCTACTATCCCACCCCTCACCCCATCTCACTCACTCGCTCGCTCTCTCATTCTCTCACTTACTCTCTCTCTTTCTCTCTCTCTCTCTCTCACTCACTCACTCTCACTTATTCACTCAATCACATACACACACACACACAGGTCGCCGAGGGAGACAGACGTCTTCCTAGATCGCAGAGAAATAATCGCTGAATCAGCAGCGAAAGGAGACCAGCCTATTGTGATTATGTGAATGAGTGCATGAGTGGTGGTCCAGTCGAACATTAGTTAAAAAAAAAAGCAGGTTTTGGGATAAAGAGGACAAGATACAGTGGAACAGAAAAGTTTCCATATGGTTGCATCATGGCGGAAAGCGACGGCGGTTTGTTTACATCTGGCGAAAGGGAATTCGTGGGTTTCTCCGACGAAGATGTGGGAAATGGGTGTACTAAACTGAATCAAACAAGAGTAGCAGGAGTAGAGTAAACGGAGGAGAGGAATGTCCAGGAATCAAAAAAGGTATGAGTAGTAATTAGAGAGTTGCAGGAGTGGACCTTAGAACATGAGAGAGAGATCAAAGTCTTACAGAACAAGCTGGAAAAAGTTTGCACACGCAGTGCAGAATAAGAAGAAGTCACAAAATTAAGTGAGTAATGAATCTGCCACAAATAAAACAGCTCAAGGGGGAAAATATGAGGTTGGAAGAAGAAAGGAACAGAATAAAAAGTAAATTAGATGAGTATGAATCAAAATTAAGGATGCAAGAGGAACATATTAAGGAAATCAAGGAGAACCATAAGGGGTGGAAGAAAATTCAGGAGGAAGGGAATGTAAATTTGAAAGAGATTATAGAGCAACAAAGCAAGGAAAAAGTGGAGAAGGAAGTTGTCAGGGTACTGAAAAGTAGAGAATCTTTAGTCAGGGATGTAGCAGATAAGAAAAAATGTGTAATAATTTCAGGGGAAAAAGAAAAATGTATAACAAAAAGATCTGAAACAGAAAGAGAAGAAATGAGTAAAGCTAAAGAAATAATATCACTAGTCATGGAGGGTAACAATGAAGCCAAAAAAGAGACTGAAGAAGTGTTTAGGTTAGGTAAGTACGAGAAAGGAGGGGAAAGGCCATTGAAGGTGAAGTTTAAGTGCCAGGTAATAGTAAATGAAATCATGAATAGGACATAGAAATTAACAAACAGAGAGGAGTTCGAAAATGTTTGGATAAGGAGAGATGCAAATGAGAAAGAAATTGCTAAAATAAAGGAGTTAGTAAAGGAAGCTAAGGCAAAAAACAAACAGAGAACAAGACAGTGTTTTATTGGAGAGTTATGGACCAGACGTTGAAGAAGTGGTACCGACAGAGAGGAAGAGAGAAGAGAGTATAAGTAATAATGAAAAAGTTTGAAAGTGGCATACACTAATGTTGATGGTTTAATGTTGATGGTTTAATATCGGCAATGTCAGAAATTAATGATTTCTTGAGGGTATATGAACCTGATGTTATGTGCTTTGTAGAGACTAAATTAAGTGAGAATACTGATATCCATATGGGAGATGGCAAATACAAATTGTGAAGAAGTGGCAAGAAAGATAAAATAGAAGGAGGAGTGATGATAGCAGTGAAGAACAACTTAAGTGTAGATATCGTGGAAATGGGAGAGGGTAGGGCTGAAGCGATAAATATAAAATTAGAAACTGGAGCGAACTGTAAGAGATATAGCAGGAGTATATGGTCCCCCTAAGACAAGAGCATGGATTGATGATGAATACCAGATGTTGTCAAACATGATTAGTTATCTACAAAAAGAGATTGAGAAAAGCAACAATATAATCCTAATGGGCGGTGAAGATTCGTGGGGCACTATATTGTTATACACTGTAATGAACAATGTAATGACGCACTGGGTCAAAGAAGAGACACATTTCAGAAGTGATGCCACACCAGCAGGATTAGATTTACTGCTAACCAAAGAACCTGACATAAATGAATCCTTGAGATATCAGTGTCCTATAGGAAAAAGTGATCACGTGGTCATTGAGTTCCAGATGATAATAGGGAACGTGGTGCCAAGAGACGAGCTTTATAGGCAGGGAAAATACAACTTTGGGAAAGCAAACTTTACAGAATTGACAAATTTTTTAAAAATCCAGATAGGAGAAAATTTAGAGAAACAAGAGAGATTCAGAGGAAGTGGGACATCTTTCTAGACCTCTATAATTCAGAAGTGGAAAAATATGTTCCAAGAGTAAGTGGGAAAGAAAACAGGAAAAACGAGTGGTTTAATAGAGGTGTATGATTGCGAAAAAAGAGAGGGACATGTCGTGGAGCAAATGGAGAAAAAGAGGTAATAACAGAACAAAGGAAGAATATAAAAGAACTAGAAATGAATATACAAGAATTCGCAAAGAGGAAGAAAGGAACTTTGAAAAAGAAATAATCGACAAATGTAAGGAACGCAAATTGTTTTATAGATGTGTTAATTGGCAAATTGAAACAAAAGGAAGGAATCACCAAACTGAAAGTAAAAGGAGAGGTCGATAAAGATGCGGCAATGCAAGCTGAAATAATGAACAAATGTTTCCAATCAGTTTTTACTAATGAAGGGGACTTTGTGTAGGGGGAGGGAGTGACTAGGAATGTAGTGATAAAAGATATAAATGTGGATGTGCAGGAAGTGCACAAGTTACTGGAAACTCAAGATGTAAGGAAAGCCCCAGGACCAAATCGATTTTCTAACTGGGTACTGAAGGAATGAAGAGAACAACTGGCAGATAAGATTCACAGTTTAATTGTGTGTTCGCTGGAAGAAGAGAAAGTGCATCGGGAATGGAAAACAGCAAATATGGTACCAATTCACAAGAGAGGAAACATGGAAGAACCCCTGAACTATAGACCAGTGTCCCTAACCAGCATGGTTGCAAAATTGTGTGAGATAATCCTGAAAGATAGATGGATAAAATATCTGGAAGAGATGAGTATTTTGACTGAAAGTCAATTTGGATTCAAAAGAGGAAGGTCATGTGTTTCCAACCTGTTGAGTTTTTACTCAAGAGCGATTGATGTGCTACAGGAGAGAGACAGTTGGGTGGACTGTGTGTATATAGATTTAGAGAAGGCCTTTGACAAGGTACCCCATAAGAGACTAAAGTGGAAATCTCAGCACATAGGAGGACTGAAGAGAAGCCTCGTGGAATGGATGAGAGACATTTTGAGAGAGAGAGACAAATGAGGACAGTAATAAAGGACAGGACGTCTGGATGGAGAGAAGTAACAAGTGGTGTCCCACAGGGCTCAGTGTTGGCACCAGTAAAGTTCCTGATTTACGTAAATGATATGGTAGATGGAGTGAACAGTTATGTAAGTCGGTTTGCTGATGATGCAAAGATCTTGAGGAAGATAGAGGTTGAAGAGGACTGTAAAATGCTGCAGGGGGATCTGGATAGGATATATAATTGGAGCAGGATGTGGCAAATGAAATTCAATACAAAAAAATGTAAAATATTGGAAATGGGTAAAAGCACCAAGAGCCCATCACTGAACTATTTGATGGGTAATGAACCAATCACAAAAGCGAGAAAAGAGAAAGATTTAGGAGTGCTGGTCCAGAATAGTTTGCCACCTGAAAAACATAGTAACAAGACAGTTAGAGACATATAAATTCTTGACCAACATAAGAGTAGCATTTCATTACATGAATGAAGAGATGAAAAAATTGATAGTGGTCATCATCTGCCCCAGGTTAGAAAATGCAGCAGTAGTGTGGTTCCCACACAAAAAGAAAGATATAAACAAGATTGAAAGAAAACAAAGAACAGCAACTAAGATGGTCCCCAGTCTGGCAGATCTGTCATACAGTGAGAGGCAAGAAAGGCTGGATTTGCCATCCTTAGAGGAAAGGAGAGAGAGGGGTGACATGATTGTAGTGTTCAGGACCACAATGGGAGTAGATAAAATTAATGGAGAAGATCTGTTTTTATGGGATATGAGAGCAACAAGAGTACATGAACCCTAACTGAAGAAGCCACGCTGCTTCAAGGACATCAAGAAATATAGAATTCCGAACAGATGCATAGACCTGTGGAACAGACTGGACAAAGAGACCATCCAGTCTAAAAACTTAAACGAGTTTAAAGCAAAATTTGACTTACTGAGAAAAAGAGACAGGATCCCACAAGCGTAGCTCATTTCCTGTACAGTATATCACAATTAGGTAAATCCAATTAGGTAAACACACACACACACACACACACACACACACACACACACACACACACAAAGAATATAGAAATTGAAAATACCACGGCTGAACTTTTGGGAGCTGCAATAGAGGACAGTTATGGAAAAAAAAAGATGTAATAGTATTTTATATGCCCCCCAAAACTAGGGCATGGACGAAGGAAGATTACGAACAATTATTAAGAGAATCCATTACTTGGCTAAAGATGTTAGCTGAACGAAGAAATAGAATACTGTAATATTAATGGAGATTTTAACTGTAGAGAAGTTGATTGGGAAAGTATGAATGCTGGGAACAGTGAGGAATCATGGGGAAATAAATTAATGGAATTGATGATGGAAAACATGTTAACCCAATTGATCAAAGAAAACACAAGAATTAGGGGTGACAACAAACTATCCAGGCTCGACCTAGTATTCACAGAGGACCCAAATGATGTGAGGAACATAACCTACCAATGCCCCTTTGGTAAAAGTGATCACCTTGTAACTGAGATGAACGTGGTAGGAGTGAGGGAAGGAGAAAGAGATGAAAAACACAAGAGAAAATAGATACAATTATGGGAAGGCAGACTTTGCTTCCCTGAGGAACTTTTTCCAAAATGTAGAATACAGTAAAATGAATACAATCACAAATGCTGATGAGAAACATGAGTTTTTGATAGAAGTATATAAACCAGGAGTTACTAAGTTTGTCCCAAAATTTTCTGCAGCTATGGAAAGGAAGAAAGAATGGTTTAACAACAGATGTAGGATGGCACAAGAGGCAAGAAAAAAAGCATGGAAGAAAGTGAGAAGAAGGTATAGTGAAAGGGCTTGAGAGGAGTACAAGCAGGTAAGAAATGAATATGTTGGGGTACGGAGAGAAGAGGAAAGGAAATACGAAAAAGATAGTGTATCTAACTGTAAAAACGAGCCGAAACTATTTTATAGGTTTGTAAATGGCAAAATGAAAGTTAAGGACAGTATAATACAACTAAGAGATGGAAATCAAACATACGAAAGAGAGGAGAAATTGTGTGGAATAATGGACAACAAGCTGCAGGCAGTTTATGTATTGGAAGACGAATTTAGGGAGCCTGAAATGGAACCCAGGCTGACGGGAATGGCCGAAATAACAGTTGACATAAATGAGGTGCTACAGATGATGAAGGATTTGGATGTGGGAAAAGCAACGGGACCAGATGGTGTGCCTGGATGGATCCTGAAGGAATGTGCCGACAAGTTAGTGTGGCCAGTTTATGTCATCAAGACCTCGCTTGAAAATGGACAGTTACCTAAAGATTGGAAAAGAGCAAGTATTGTGCCAATCTTCAAGGGAGGGTATAGGGAGGATCCACTTAATTACAAACCATTGTCACTTACTAATATTGTTTGTAAAATCTATGAGAAAATTATTAGATAAAGATGGATAAAGAATTTAGAAGAAAATGATGAGATAACACCAAGACAGATTGGTTTTAAGGAAGATCATGTGTTACTAACCTATTAAGATTCTACAGTAGGGTAATAGATGTCATACAGGAGAGAGAGGGATGGGCAGACTGTGCCTATCTGGATATTAAGAAAGTATTTGACAGGGTGCCCTATGGGAGGCTACTGTGGAAGTTGAAGACGTTTCAAGGGGTGCATGGGAAACTATTAAAGTGGATGGAAGATTATTTGATAGGAAGGAAGATGAGAACAGTTATAAGGGCCAACGTTTCACAATGGAGAAATGTGACTAGTGGAGTACCCCAGGGCTCTGTCCTGGCCCCTATAATGTTTCTGATATATGTAAATGATTTGCCAGATAGTTTGAATAGTTACATGAGTATGTTTGCAGATGATGCTAAAATTATGAAACACAGTAAATGTATTGATAGTGGCCAGAATCAGAATCCAAACAAGATGGAGGAAGAGAAGAAGGGAAAGACAGGAGGAAGTATGTGTTACAAGGAGGGTAGAAAAGTTACAAGAGGATGGAATAAAGGCTGAATATAGAAGGGACGTGGAGGAACGATTGGGTAAATATAGATTGGAGCAGATGGGGGACGTGGAGGGTGTGTGCAAGGAATTCACAGAAGAAATCTGTGCAGCATGTGAGGTGGTGTGTGGGGTGAAGAGAAGACGAAAGGGGGTTCAGGGAACAGCATGGTAGACTGAAGAGGTGAGAGAGGCTGTGGCACAAAAGAAGAAAGCATATAATGAGTGGATGAGGAACAGGGGCGACGAAGAAGCTGAGAGACGGACGAGAGAGTTATATGTAGTGAGGAGGAGAGAGGTGAAAAGATTAGTAAGAGAGAGTAAGAAGAGAGTGGATGAGGAATTTGGAAGGAATTTGAGTGCAAAGTGGAGGGAATGTAAGAAAATGTTCTGGAAGGAGGTAAAGAGAGCTAGACAGGGTGCCAACGAAGTTAGTGGGGGTGTGAAAGATAAAAATGGTAGATTACTAGTGGAAAAGGGAGAAAAAGTAAACAGATGGAGAGAACACTTTAATGAACTGTTGAACATAGAGAATAAAAGTAATGCAAGTATAAGTGGCTGGGGAATGGCAGGGAGAAGGAGGGTTGTGAGAAGAGAGGAAAAAATCACCAGGATGGAAGTGGTGAAATCAATGAAGAAAGTTAAAATCGGGAAAGCCCCAGGAATTGATGGAGTGTGTGGTGAAATGCTGAAGCATGGGGGAGCGATAGTAATAGAATGGATGTGGAAGGTGTGCAGATTGGCTTGGGAGGAGGGTAGAGTCCCGGAGGATTGGAAGTCAGGTATAATTATTCCCCTGTACAAAGGAAAAGGGGAAAAAGCAGTGTGTGGTAATCATAGGGGCATTTGCCTTCTCAGTGTAATGGGAAAAATATATGGTAGGATACTTATTGACAGAGTTAGGGAAATTAATGAGGAATTAGTTGGAGAAGAACAAGGAGGTTTTAGGAAGGGAAGAGGTTGTGTAGACCAGATATTCATTCTTAGATCCGTAGTGGAAAAGTTTCTAGAGAAGGGCAAGAAATTGTATGCAGCCTTCATGGATCTGGAGAAAGCATATGACAGGGTGGATAGACAAGGTTTGTGGAAGGTATTAAGAATATATGGAGTGAATGGGAAGTTGTTGAAGGCAGTGAAGAGTATGTATGAGGGTGCTAAGGCTGCAGTGCGTGTGGATGGCAAACTGAGTGAATCTTTCCATTTGAAGGTTGGATTGAAACAAGGATGTGTCATGTCTCCATGGTTGTTCAATCTGCATATGGATGGGGTTATAAAAGAGATACAAGGTCGGGCAGTGGATGTTGGAGTGGCCCTAGTGAGAGAGGGCAGTGTTTGGAAACTCCCTGTACTGTTGTTTGTAGATGATACTGTGTTGTTGAGTGAAGACGAAGGGGAGCTGCAAGGCTTGGTAGATGAGTTTGGGAGAGTGTGTAAGAAACGGAATCTAAAGGTGAATGTGGGGAAGAGTAAAGTGATGGTCTTCGAGAGAAGTGAAGCCAGTGAGTATACAGTGAGACTGGATGGGATGGAAATGGAGAATGTGAGTGAATTTAAGTACTTGGGCAGTGTGATGAGTAAGGATGGTAGTCTGGAGGGTGAAGTGCTCGAAAAGGTACAGCAGGGAAGGAAGGTTGCTGGTTCATTGAAAGCAGTGATAAGAAACAGGGAGGTGAGCATGGAAGTGAAAAAGTTGTTACATGACAGTATTGTGATACCAACTCTGACATATGGAAGTGAAGCTTGGACACTGTTGGAAGGACAGAAGTCAAGAGTGAGAGCAGTGGAAATGAGTTATTTGAGAGGAGCATGTGGAGTCACATGGAGAGACAGACTAACAAATGAGGAAGTGAAGGAGCATTGTGGTGTGGTTGAGGACGTGATGGGAAGCGTTAGGAGAAACACGTTAAGGTGGTTTGGGCATGTGGAGAGGATGGAGAGTGAAAGATTGACAAGGAGAGTGTATGTGAGTGAGGTGGAGGCTGAGGATGAGATGGAGGGATGGAGTGGAGAGGTATATGAGAGAGGGGGGTGTGAGTTGGGAGCGTGGTAGTGAAATGGCAGGGGACAGAGTGACATGGAGGCGATTTGTTTGTGGCCACCCCGTTCGGGATTGAGGCATCTGGCAATAGATAGATAGATAGATAGTTCTAAAGAACTGCAAGAGGACTTGGAGAAACTGCACAGCTGGAGCCAAACTTAGAAAATGGACTTTAATGCCAAGAAGTGTCATGTATTAGAAATGGGAATAAGTGAAAGAAGACCACACTGGACATATAAAATGGGCAATGAGATAATTAGTAAAAGAAAAGACGAGAAAGACTTGGGAGTGATTATTAGGGATGACTTGTCACCAGAAAAGCATTTAAACTAAATCAATGAGGGAACTTATAGATTACTGACTGACATGAGAGTGGCTTTTAATTATATGGATGAGGAAATATTGAGGGAGTTGATAGTGACCATGATAAAACAAAGAGTATGCAGCTGTGGTGTGGCCACCTCATTTGAAGAAGCATATTGATAAACTAGAAAGGGTTCAACGGATGGCAATGAGGATGATACCACATTTAAGGGAACTCACCTACGAGGAGAGATTGGAAAAACTGAAGTTACCAACACTGCGCGAGAGAAGGGAAAGAGGTGACTTGAACACGATATTTAGAAAAGTAAGAGAATTGGAAAAGGTGGATAGAGAAGATCTTTTTGTGTTAGATGATGGAAGAATGGTCAAGGCGTCAAGCTGAGGAAAAGTAGATGTCTTAATGATCTCAAAAGGTTCAGTTTCCCGAACAGAAGCATGAGTATTTGGAATGACTTAGACGAAGAGGTGGTGCAGGCGAAAAACATTCATGTATTTAAAACTAGATTAGATGAATGTAGATATGGAGACAGGACAACATGAGCTTAGCTCAATTCCTGTATACTACATAGGTAAATACTGTACATACACACACAAGGGTCGCCGAGGGAGACGGAGCTGCTCCTGGATCGAGGGGAAATAATCGCTGAATCAGAGGCGAAAAGGAGACCAGCCTATTGTGATTATGTGAATGAGTGCGTGAGTGGTGGTCCCGTCGGATATTATAAAAAAAAACACCTATGTTTCGGCCATAAAAAGACAAGATACAGTGAAAAAGAAAGTTTCCATATGATTGCGCCATGGCGGAGAAGGACAGAGGATAGTTTATATCTGGCGGCGAGGGGGAATTTGTGGGCTTCTCTGAAGATGACGTACTCGTAGGTAACAGAAGTACTGTACTAAGCTGAACCAAACAAGAGTAGCAGGAGTAGAGAAAACGGCAGAGATAAAAAGGTTATGGGTAATAATTTGAGAGTTGTAGGAATGGACCTTAGAGCAAGAGAGAGAGAGAGAGAGAGAGATGAAAGTCCTACGGAGTAAACTGGAAAAAGTCTGCACACATAGTGATGAGCAAGAAAAAGAAATCACAGAATTGAAGGTGAGTAATGAATCTCCATCAAATGAAATAAACCAGCTCAAGAGGGAGAATAAGAGGTTAGAAGAAGAAAGGGACAGAATGAAAAGTAAACTAGATGAGTACGAATCAAAATCAAGGATGCAAGATAAGCATATTAATGAAATCAAGGAGCAACATAAGGGGTGGAAGAAAATTCAGAATGAAGGAAATGTAAACTTGAAGGAGATTATAAACAACAAAGCAAGGAAAAGGTGGAGAAGGAAGTGGTTAGGGTACTGAGAAGAGAATTGTTGGTCAGGGATGTAGCGGACAAGAAAAAATGTGTTATAATTTCAGGAGTTAAGGAAAAACGAATGACAGTAAAATCCGAAAGAGAAAGAGAAGAACTGAGCAAAGCAATTTCAGGAGTTAAAGAAAAATGAATGACAGTAAAATCCGAAAGAGAAAGAGAAAAACTGAGCAAAGTTAAACAGATAATATCAGTGATTATGGAGGTCAACAACGAAGCTCAAGAAGAGATTAAATATCAGTGATTATGGAGGTCAACAACGAAGCTCAAGAAGAGATTGAAGAAGTGTTTCGGTTAGGAAAATACGAGGAAGGAGGGGCAAGGCCAATGAAGGTAAAGTTTAAGTCCCAGGTAATGGTGAATGAAATAATCAATAGAACGTGGAAACTGTCAGATAAAGAGGGGTTTAAAAATGTTTGGATAAGAAGGGATGCAAATGAAAAGGAAGAGCTAAATTAAAGGACTGGTAAAGGAAGCAAAGGTAAAAAACAAATAGAGAACGGAGGAAGAGAAGACAGTGCTCTACTGGAGAGTTATGGATCAGAAATTGAGGAAGTGGTATCGACGGAGAGAAGGAGAGAAGAAAGCATAAATAACAATGAAAAAAGTTTGAAAATGGCGTATACAAACATTAATGGATTAATATCGGCAAGGTCAGAAATCAATGAATTTTTGATGGCACACAAACCTGAAGTTATGTGTGTTGTAGAGACTAAATTGAAAGACGATATTGATATTCACATGGGAGATGGGAAATACAAATTATGGAGAAGAGACAGAAAGGAAAAAACAGGAGGAGGAGTGATGATAGCAGTGAAGGACAACATAAATGTAGATACTGTGGAAATGGGAGAGGGTAGGGCCGAAGTGATAAATATGAAATTAGAAACTGGGGAGAATGGTAAGAGAGATATGGCAGTGGTATATGTTCCCCGTAAGGCAAGAGCATGGATTGATGATGAATACCAGGAGATGTTGTCAGACATGGTTAGTTATCTACAGAAAGTGACTGAGAAAAGCAACAATATAATCCTAATGGGTGACTTTAACTGTAAAGAGGTGGACTGGGAGGAATGGGACTCAGGAGGCAGCGAAGATTCATGGGGCACTAAATTGTTAAATATAGCAATGAATAATGTACTGATGCAGTGGGTCAAAGAAGAGACACATTTCTGAGGTGATGACACACCAGCAAGATTAGATTTTCTACTAACTAAAGAATCTGACGAAAATGAATCTTTGAAATATCTGTGTCCTATAGGAAAAAGTGATCATGTGGTCACTGAGTTCCAGATGATAACAGGGAATGTGGTGCCAAGAGACGAGCTTTATACGCGAGGAAGATACAACTTTGGGAAAACAAACTTTGCAGAATTGAGAAAATTTTTCAAAAGTGCGGATTGGAGAAAATTCTGAGAAACAAGACAAATACAGAGGAAGTGGAATATCTTTCTAGACCTCTATAATTTGGGAGTGGAAAAATATGTGCCAAGAGTAAGGGGGAAAGAAAACAGGAAAAAGGAGTGGTTTAATAGAAGGTGAATGACAGCGGAAAAAGAGAGGGCCATGGCATGGAACAAATGGAGAAAGAGATGTAATAACAGAACAAAGGAAGAATATAAAAGAATGAGAAATGAATATACAAGAATACGTAAAGAGGAAGAAAGGAACTTGAAAAAGGTATAATTGACAAATGTAAGGATGAACCCAAACTGTTTTATAGATTTGTCAATGGCAAATTGAAGCAAAAGGAAGGAATCACCAAACTGAAAGTAGAAGGAGAGGTCTACAAGGATGTGGTAATGCAAAATGAAATAATGGACAAATGTTTCCAATCGGCTTTCACTAAGGAAAGGGAGTTTGTCGAGCGGGAGGGAGTGATTAGAAATGTAGTGATAAAAGATATAAAAGTGGAACTGCAGGAAGTGTATAAATTACTGGAAACTCAAGATGTAAGGAAAGCCCCAGGACTGGAAGGAATCTCTAATTGGGTACTGAAAGAATGCAGAGAATAACTGGCGGATAAGATTCATAATTTAATTGTGTGTTCTTTGGAAGAGGGGAAAGTGCCTCGGCAATGGAAGAGGGCAAATGTGGTACCAATTAATAAGAGAGGAAACAAGGAAGAACCCCTGAATTATAGACCAGTGTCTCTAACCAGCATGGTTCCAAAACTGTGTGAGAGAATCCTGAAAGATAGATGGATAAAATATCTGGAAGAGATGAATATTTTGACTGAAAGTCAGTTTGGATTCAGAAGTGGAAGGTCATGTGTTTCCAACCTGTTGAGCTTTTACTCAAGAGCGACTGACATGCTAAAGGACAGAGACAGTTGGGTGGATTGTGTGTATTTAGATCTGAAGAAGGCCTTCGACAAGGTACCCCATAATGGACTAATATGGAAATCAGAGCATATAGGAGGACTGAAGGGAAGCCTCGTGGAATGGATGAGAGACTTTCTGAGTGACAGACAAATGAGGACAGTAATAAAGGACAGGACATTTGGATGGAGGAGAAGTACCAAGTGGTGTCCCACAGGGCACGGTGTTGGCACCAGTAATGTTCCTGATTTACGTAAATGATATGGCAGATGGAGTAAACAGTTCTGCAAGTCTATTTGCTGATGATGCAAAGATCTTGAGAAAGGTAGAGGTTGAAGAGGACTGTAAAATGCTGCAGGAGGATCTGGATACGATTGGAGCCGGATGTGGGAAATGAAATTCAACGCAAAAAAATGTAAAATATTGGAAATGGGTAAAAGAACCAAGAGGCCATCATTGAATTATTTGATGGGTAATGAACCAATCAGAAAAGTGAGAGAAGAGAAAGATTTGGGAGTGCTGGTCCAGGATAGTTTGTCACCTGAAAAACACACAAATTAGATAGAGAGACATATAAACTTTTGACCAATATAAAAGTAGCATTTCATTACATGGATGAGGAGATGATGAAAAAACTGATATTGACCATGATCCGCCCCAGGTTAGAATATGCAGCAGTAGTGTGGTCCCCACACAAAAAGAAAGATATAACCAAGACAGAGAGAATACAAAGAACAGCAACCAAGATGGTCCCCAGTCTGGCAGATGTCATACAGAGAGAGGCTGGAAAGGCTGGATTTGCCTTCCTTAAAGGATAGGAGAGGGGCGACAAGATTGCAGTGTTCAGGACCATGATGGGAGTAGACAAAACTGACAGAGAAAATCTGTCTGTGTGGGATGAAAGGGTAACAAGAGGACACGGAATGAAACTAAAGAAGCCAAGATGCTTGAAGGACATCAAGAAATATAGCTTTCCTTTAAGATGCACACCCCTGTGGAATAGCCTGGACAAAAAGATCGTCAAGTTTAAAAACTTAAACGAGTTTAAAGCAAAATTTGACTTATTGAGACACAGAGACGGGGCCCCACGAGCGTAGCTCATTTCCTGCATATCACAATTTGGTAAATACAATAGGTAAATACACATACATATCCCCTCCATCCCCGCCCTCCTATCCCCCCAAACTCCCCCATCCCTTCTCCATCCTCCACCACACTTGGCAATTTTTGTTTTTTAAGAGTTTGGTGATATACAGTAATCACTCTACTATTCGAATGCCCATTAGTCGGATCCCTCACTATTCGGATTTCGTGGCCTGGCTGTCCACCCTCAAAAATGCCCCAAAATTCGAAAAAATCCGGAAAAAATCCTATTTTTTCCCGACCGCGTCAGTTTTAATTTCCCGCTCGCGCCGACTAACTCCCTTCCCGCCAAATCGCCCTCCTACTAGTTCTGTCTCAACTCCTGTGAACAGTGGACGGCTGTCCGATCTTTTGCAGTATTTTCGTTCTTGCTTAAATAATCAAAAGTCACAGTGCTAAGGATTAAGTGTAGTTAAACACTGGATTACTGGACATGCTTCAAGAGCAATTATGACCACTGTAAAAACCTTAGAGATGGGGGTAAACAACGATGCTGGACTGTAAGTAAACATTGTCAACTGCTAAATATTTTCCATAATCACTTCTAAATCCTCATTCTCTGGTTACATTTTATTTACTTCATGCTTTGTGTCCCATATTTGAGTGCACAGGCTGTGAAAGAGGTGATTTTCTCAGTGATTACCATGTCTCTTACTTACGTTCACTATCTAGTCAACTGGTTAACATTTTCGCCCCCCACACCTCTAAATCATAATTTTTCTGGCTACATTTTATTTACTTCATGCTTTGTGTCCCATATTTGAGTGCACAGGCTGTGAAAAGGTGATTTTCTCAGTAATAATCATGTCTCTTCCTTACGTTCATTATGTAGTCAGCTGGCGAACACCCCTGCCTTACTCACCTCAAAATCATCATTTT
>JAGKTI010000028.1:0-28925 GCA_018397915.1 Birgus latro | reverse complement strand
AGAGAAGAGAAAGATTTGGGAGTGCTGGTCCAGGATAGTTTGTCACCTGAAAAACACACAAATTAGATAGAGAGACATATAAACTTTTGACCAATATAAAAGTAGCATTTCATTACATGGATGAGGAGATGATGAAAAAACTGATATTGACCATGATCCGCCCCAGGTTAGAATATGCAGCAGTAGTGTGGTCCCCACACAAAAAGAAAGATATAACCAAGACAGAGAGAATACAAAGAACAGCAACCAAGATGGTCCCCAGTCTGGCAGATGTCATACAGAGAGAGGCTGGAAAGGCTGGATTTGCCTTCCTTAAAGGATAGGAGAGGGGCGACAAGATTGCAGTGTTCAGGACCATGATGGGAGTAGACAAAACTGACAGAGAAAATCTGTCTGTGTGGGATGAGAGGGTAACAAGAGGACACGGAATGAAACTAAAGAAGCCAAGATGCTTGAAGGACATCAAGAAATATAGCTTTCCTTGAAGATGCACACCCCTGTGGAATAGCCTGGACAAAAAGATCGTCAAGTTTAAAAACTTAAACGAGTTTAAAGCAAAATTTGACTTATTGAGACACAGAGACGGGGCCCCACGAGCGTAGCTCATTTCCTGCATATCACAATTTGGTAAATACAATAGGTAAATACACATACATATCCCCTCCATCCCCGCCCTCCTATCCCCCCAAACTCCCCCATCCCTTCTCCATCCTCCACCACACTTGGCAATTTTTGTTTTTTAAGAGTTTGGTGATATACAGTAATCACTCTACTATTCGAATGCCCATTAGTCGGATCCCTCACTATTCGGATTTCGTGGCCTGGCTGTCCACCCTCAAAAATGCCCCAAAATTCGAAAAAATCCGGAAAAAATCCTATTTTTTCCCGACCGCGTCAGTTTTAATTTCCCGCTCGCGCCGACTAACTCCCTTCCCGCCAAATCGCCCTCCTACTAGTTCTGTCTCAACTCCTGTGAACAGTGGACGGCTGTCCGATCTTTTGCAGTATTTTCGTTCTTGCTTAAATAATCAAAAGTCACAGTGCTAAGGATTAAGTGTAGTTAAACACTGGATTACTGGACATGCTTCAAGAGAAATTATGACCACTGTAAAAACCTTAGAGATGGGGGTAAACAACGATGCTGGACTGTAAGTAAACATTGTCAACTGCTAAATATTTTCCATAATCACTTCTAAATCCTCATTCTCTGGTTACATTTTATTTACTTCATGCTTTGTGTCCCACAGGCTGTGAAAGAGGTGATTTTCTCAGTGATTACCATGTCTCTTACTTACATTCACTATCTAGTCAACTGGTTAACATTTTTGCCCCCCACACCTCTAAATCATAATTTTTCTGGCTACATTTTATTTACTTCATGATTTGTGTCCCATATTTGAGTGCACAGGCTGTGAAAAGGTGATTTTCTCAGTGATTACCATGTCTCTTACTTACATTCACTATCTAGTCAACTGGTTAACATTTTCGCCCCCCACACCTCTAAATCATTATTTTTCTGGCTACATTTTATTTACTTCATGCTTTGTGTCCCATATTTGAGTGCACAGGCTGTGAAAAGGTGATTTTCTCAGTAATAATCATGTCTCTTCCTTACGTTCATTACGTAGTCAGCTGGCGAACGCCCATGCCTTACTCACCTCAAAATCATCATTTTTGGGTTAAAATTTGATTAATTCATGCTCTTTGCCAATTACTTATGTGAATGGGGTCTTAATTAAGTGCTATGTATGTCAGGTAGGGAGTTAGGTAGGTGGTTTTCTGATTTAGGTTAGGTTAGGTTAGGGTCCAGAATGACCGGTGCTGTAGGTGAACAGTGAACACCTTTGCCATACCTCTTTTTTTGGTAACAATTTATTTATTTGATGCTTTGTATCCCATATTTTAGTGCATAAGATATGAGAAATGATAATTTTCATAGTGATAGCCACGTCCGATACTTACTTACACTAACATGCCAACTCGTGAACACCCCTGCCTTACCTCAAATTCATCATTTTTGGGTTAAAATTCCATTAATTCATGCTTTGTGCCAATTATTTATGTGAATGGGGTCTTAATTAAGTGCTATGCATGTCCTGTAGGGAGGTAGGTAGGTGGTTTTCTGATTTAGGTTAGGTTAGGTTAGCGTCAAGAATGACCGGTGCTGTAGGTGAACAGTGAACACCTTTGCCATACCTAACTCTTTTTCTGGTAACAATTTATTTATTTGATGCTTTGTATCCCATATTTTAGTGCATAAGATGTGAGAAATGATGATTTTCATAGTGATTGCCATGTCCGATACTTATTTACACTAAGCTGCCAACTCATGAACATCTATGCCTTACTTACCTCAAAATCATCATTTTTGGGTTAAAATTCAATGAATTTATGCTTTGTGTCCATTATTTAATGCACATGGTGTGAGAAAGGGTGATTTTCATAGTGATTTCCATGTCTGATACTTGCTGGCAAGTTGTGAGCACCTATGCCTTACTCATCTCTAAATCATCATTTTTTGGTTAAAATTCAATTAATTCATGCTTTGTGTGTATTATTTATGTGAAAGGGGACTTAAATAAGTGCTATACATGTCCGGTAGGGAGGTAGTTTTCTGATTTAGGTTAGGTTAGGTTAGGGTCATGAATGACCAGTGCTGGAGCTTCAGGCCCAATATTCGGACAAGACCACTGTCCAGACATGCCTTTGGCTCTATTACGTCGAACAGTGGAGGGATTACTGTACCTGAAAACTATTCATCATATCAAAATTACGAAAACACTACAAGAAAGCTCGTGAAATTTTGCATCTTGACATATGTGTTACTCTTGCACGGTGTGGGCAAAATTTTGAGCTAGGATGTTGGGAAGTTATTTGAAGCAATTTTTACACATGAACAAGTTTATTCTCACTGCATTTCTGTGCTGTTATTCATCATTTTTGTGTGTTTTTATTTACTTTTCTAGAGTATAAACACCAACGAAGTGGATGGTATACAATTTATATCAATATAACCAAGTTCCATGGGCAAATTTGGCAGTGGAAATTGTTTTTCTTTGTGTCCGGGCAGAAGCCCACACTGCTGGGATGGAGGAGTGATAAGGGAAGAAGGGAGGGGACGAAGGAACGACCAGGAAAGCTGAGTACACCACCACATCTGCGTTCCGACTCGCTTGTTTCTAACCCAGGGAGAGAAGAAGCACTTATAAAGTACAGTACTTTATTATTACAACTTAATTTTAAACATTTTTGAAATACTGTACTGTACTGTATATTTCATACACTGCATTGTTTATGATGTTACATATTGAAGATGTTCACTTTGTATCTTTCACTTATCACTCGTCACCTTCCGACTATTCCCGATATACATAAGAATTTAGTCCAGTCAGTTCCTCTATATATCTATCTATCTATTGCCAGACGCCTCAATCCCACACGGGGTGGCCACAAACAAATCGCCTCCATGTCACTCTGTCCAGTGCCATTTCACTACCACGCTCCCAACTCACACCCCCCTCTCTCATATACCTCTCCACTCCATCCCTCAATCTCATCCTCGGCCTCCCCCTCCCTCTCGCCCCCTCCACCTCACTTACATACACTCTCCTCATCAGTCTTTCACTCTCCATCCTCTCCACATGCCCAAACCACCTTAACGTGTTTCTCCTAATGCTTCCCATCACGTCCTCAACCACACCACAACGCTCCTTCACTTCCTCATTTGTTAGTCTGTCTCTCCATGTGACTCCACATGCTCCTCTCAAATAACTCACTTCCACTGCTCTCACTCTCGACTTCTGTCCTTCCAACAGGGTCCAAGCTTCACTTCCATATGTCAGAGTTGGTATCACAATACTGTCATGTAACAACTTTTTCACTTCCATGCTCATCTCCCTGTTTCTTATCACTGCTTTCAACGAACCAGCAACCTTCCTTCCCTGCTGCACCCTTTCGAGCACTTCACCCTCCAGACTTCCATCCTTACTCATCACACTGCCCAAGTACTTAAATTCACTCACATTCTCCATATCCTTCCCATCCAGTCTCACTGTACACTCACTGGCTTCACTTCTCTCGAAGACCATCATTTTACTCTTCCCTACATTCACCTTTAGATTCCGTTTCTTACACACTCTCCCAAACTCATCTACCAAGCCTTGCAGCTCCCCTTCGTCTTCNATCTATCTATCTATCTATCTATTGCCAGACGCCTCAATCCCGAACGGGGTGGCCACAAACAAATCGCCTCCATGTCACTCTGTCCCCTGCCATTTCACTACCACGCTCCCAACTCACACCCCCCTCTCTCATATACCTCTCCACTCCATCCCTCCATCTCATCCTCGGCCTCCCCCTCCCTCTCGCCCCCTCCACCTCACTCACATACACTCTCCTCGTCAGTCTTTCACTCTCCATCCTCTCCACATGCCCAAACCACCTTAACGTGTTTCTCCTAACGCTTCCCATCACGTCCTCAACCACACCACAACGCTCCTTCACTTCCTCATTTGTTAGTCTGTCTCTCCATGTGACTCCACATGCTCCTCTCAAATAACTCATTTCCACTGCTCTCACTCTTGACTTCTGTCCTTCCAACAGGGTCCAAGCTTCACTTCCATATGTCAGAGTTGGTATCACAATACTGTCATGTAACAACTTTTTCACTTCCATGCTCACCTCCCTGTTTCTTATCACTGCTTTCAACGAACCAGCAACCTTCCTTCCCTGCTGCACCCTTTCGAGCACTTCACCCTCCAGACTTCCATCCTTACTCATCACACTGCCCAAGTACTTAAATTCACTCACATTCTCCATATCCTTCCCATCCAGTCTCACTGTACACTCACTGGCTTCACTTCTCTCGAAGACCATCATTTTACTCTTCCCTACATTCACCTTTAGATTCCGTTTCTTACACACTCTCCCAAACTCATCTACCAAGCCTCGCAACTCTCCTTCATCTTCGCTCAACAACACAGTATCATCTGCAAACAACAGTACAGGGAGTTTCCAAACACTGCCCTCTCTCACTAGGGCCGCTCCAACATCCACTGCCCGACCTTGTATCTCTTTTATAACCCCATCCATATGCAGATTGAACAACCATGGAGACATGACACATCCTTGTTTCAATCCAACCTTCAAATGGAAAGATTCACTCAGTTTGCCATCCACACGCACTGCAGCCTTAGCACCCTCATACATACTCTTCACTGCCTTCAACAACTTCCCATTCACTCCATTTATTCTTAATACCTTCCACAAACCTTGTCTATCCACCCTGTCATATGCTTTCTTCAGATCCATGAAAGCTGCATACAACTTCTTGCCCTTCTCTAGAAAATTTTCCACTAAGGATCTAAGAATGAATATCTTGTCTACGCAACCTCTTCCCTTCCTAAAACCTCCGTGTTCTTCTCCAACTAACTCCTCTATAATTTCCCTAACTCTGTCAATAAGTATCCTACCATATACTTTTCCCATTACACTGAGAAGGCAAATGCCCCTATGATTACCACACACTGCATTTTCCCCTTTTCCTTTGTACAAAGGAATAATTATACCTGACTTCCAATCCTCCGGGACTCTACCCTCCTCCCAAGCCAATCTGCACATCTTCTACATCCATTCTATTACTATCTCTCCCCCATGCTTCAGCATTTCACCACACACTCCATCAATTCATAGGGCTTTCCCTATTTTAACTTTCTTCATTGCTTCCACCACTTCCATCCTACTGATTTCTTCCTCTCTTCTCACAACCCTCCTTCTCCCTGCCATTCCCCAGCCACTTATACTTGCATACTTTCATTCTCTATGTTCAACAGTTCATTAAAGTGTTCTCTCCATCTGTTCACTTTTTCTCCCTTCTCCACTAGTAATCTACCATTTTTATCTTTCACACCCCCACTGACTTACATTGGCACCCTGTCTAGCTCTGTTTACCTCCTTCCAGAACATTTTCTTACATTCCCTCCACTTTACACTCAAATTCCTTCCAAATTCCTCATCCACTCTCTTCTTACTCTCTCTTACTAATCTTTTCACCTCTCTCCTCCTCACTACATATAACTTTCTCGTCCGTCTCTCAGCTTCTTCAACGCCCCTGTTCCTCATCCACTCATTTTATGCTTTCTTCTTTTGTGCCACAGCCTCTCTCACCTCTTCAGTCCACCATGCTGTTCCCTGTCAGCTCCTCAATTCTGATAAAAGAGAATTCCAGTATACCGAAGTCCATTTAAAGAGGTTTTACTTAATCCATAAACTAGAGTTAGATTAGAAAACAATACTAAATATTCTGAAACACCTACTCCCAGAATAAAGTCTGTACTGCTACCTTGATTAAATTTTTCCTCCTTACTGGCAGGCAGTGGTTTCTACTACAATGAAACCTTGACTTAGGTAATTTCTGCACATACTTTTTCTTCTTATGCAGTGAACATAAACATGACCTATTCACTTCATATGCAGCAATGTTATCACAAACAAAGATTGATATGAAAAGAAAACTTGAAAAAATGAAATGCAGATGATTAGGAGGTCAGCTCCTGACTCTTCACCTTCAGATCCCTCCATCTCAACCACCCCATTAGACACTGTCTTTCAGGGTTACTACTCTGATGGTATTTCTTGCATTAAATTTTAAGTACACTATTCGCCACTCATCAAACATTCTAATATCTTCTTTACTTTGCTATCACATTTCAATATAACTTCCTTCCAATACAGGTGACCCTTGTTACACGATGAACCACTATGCAATGGATCACTTATACAATAATAAAAAATGAAAACCTTTTTCGATATACGACAATTTTTGTGCTTTATCTTTCTTTTTCTGTGTGTGCCCCTCTCTCTTCCTATTTCTCTCATCTTTTCTGCAACTTTTTATTACTCTTCTTTCCTTTTCAGGTGGCTTTACACCGAGTGACAAGCGTAATGGTTTCCTGTGAGCCAGGAAACCATTTACAATGTTGGGTGGTAACCATACAACCAACCCATATGTCCTCCCTACATGTCAACAAATGGGTTGGTGAACAACTGGCTCAAAGAAAAATGATTAGCCCTTAACGGATTATGGTGTCTGGTTATACGAGGTGCTACTGAAAAGTTCACAAAATTTTAAAGCAGGGTGGAAACCACTTGTCGTACGGTGTGTGGATGCTAGGTGGGAGTACACACACCGTTTGTTTGTTAGTGTGTGAAGTAGCATTGTGCAGCGTGGATGCAATCGCTGCATGTGTGTTTTATCGATGTGTTTGGGTTAGTTTACAAATTTTGTAATCTCAAAAATGGAGGATGTGAAAGAGTGATGTGTGTGCATCAAGTTTTGTGTGAAACCTGGGAAGAAGACAGCAGAAACTCATAAAATGTTAAAACAAGCATTTGGTGACAATGTTTTTGGGGTTACACAAACCTCCCGTCCAGTCCCAACCACTTTTTTACCCAACACACCCTCAGAACCCGACCGATTTTCAACTTTTTTTTTTTGCTCAAACCTCCGAATTTGGTGAGAAACATTGAAAATTCATAGAGAAATCGCCTTCCTGAGGCATACAGGTGTCAGTCAGCCTTACGTTTTCCTTCATTCTCATGGCACCTGGCTACAAAGAAAACGAACTATGGAAGGGCTAATTAATTCGCCACTTTTAATTACATACTTATTTATTTATTTGGTACAAATTTATGTGTAGTACAAGACTATATTGGTTTTCACACAATTATATAGGCAACAGAAGCATTGTTCAGTCACCAAACACATCCACATATGGAACCTTCCTTTATCACGTTACCACCTCATCACTTCTGTTTGTTTCTTGCTCTAGCTTCTACGTTTCTTTGTCCTCCACCTCAAGAATCACTTTCACCGTGAATTTCATCACTGGAGAGACCGTGGGGCAACATGTCTTTACTGGCCAGGTTACTGTTAAAAGGTGAATTGCTGAGTGTGGGGGGGAGGGGGGGAGGGGGGTCAGGTGAGGCCAGGCAGTATCCCAAAGGTAAAGGAAGGTCTCCCATATATGCCTACCAGCGAATCTTGAAAAATCTGCAAACGACCGGTCTTGCAATTGACTGACGTACGATGCACGTCAGTGGGTCTGTCCGCGGAAAAAAGTAGTGACGTGCATCACACGTCAGTGGGACTCGGAAGGTTAAGCTTTTCAAAAATGGACAAATGTCAACAGATAATGATGCATGCCCCAGTTGCCCTTCCACCAGCTCAACTCCTGACAATGTGGCCGAAGTTCTTGCAACCATCCCTGAAGATTGCAGGAGGACAATCCACAATGCATGTAACACTGTTAGCCTATTGCATGGAACTTGCCAACACATTTTGTCCGGCGACGTGAGGCAAAAACATCCAGACAAGTGGCACACAAACAAATGGTTGCTTCACCATGACAAGTCACCTGTGCCGACAGCTCTTGCTGTTCAGCAGTTTTTGGCATAAAAAAAAAATGCTGGTTGTTGCCCCTCCCCCCCGTTTTCACCAGATATGGCCCCCTGTGATTTTTTCCTCTTTCTGAAAATGAAATCCTACTAAAGGGACTGAGACTCGGCACCATTGAGGAATTCCAGGAGAAAATCACAGAAGGTTCTGAACAAGCTGATACTCATTGACTTCCAGAATGCGTTCTGGTCGTGGGAGAAGCACTGCGATCAATGTCTGTACACCCAAGGAGGGTACTTCAAAGGAGATGGTGGTGCTGAGAAGTTGACATAAGTCTTTTTCCTTCTTTAGTCAAATTTCAGGAACTTTTGGGTAGAACCTCTCACACAGATAGACTTTTTATTTTTTTTTTATCATGAATTCATTCGATGCCTCACTGGTTGATAAATGATTGCTGGTTTCACTTATACAATCACTATCTATCTATCTATAGATAGATAGTATTCGATGCCTCACTGGTTGATAAATGATTGCTGGTTTCACCTATACAATCACTATCTATCTATCTATAGATAGATAGTGATTGTATAAGTGAAACCAGCAATCATTTATCAATCAGTGAGGCATCGAATGAGTTCATGATAAAAAAAAAAAAATCTGTCTATCTATCTATCTGTCTGTCTGAGAGGTTCTACCCCATGCAAATTTATAGCCATCTGTTTATTCAAAGATGGCCTTTCCACTTGTCACTATCAGGTGTGTTGGTGTCAGTATTGGAACTTCAGTGGTTCTCAAGTTAATAAAATAAGCAGGTGCTAAAATCACAATTACAATTTTGTTAAAACAAACACCATAAAATAACCTGAAACAAGAAAACATAAAAGCACCTGTAGTTCACATTAAACTCTGCAAAAGAAACTGACTCCATAGGGCATTTAAAAAAAAAAAAAAAACACTCCAGGGAATATACAGTACATCCTTGAACTTTGCGATTCACCAATTTTGCGAGGTAGTTCCAAAAGTAACGTATCTTTTAACACAACCACAACCACGCCGAGAATTAACGATGCATAACTTGGCCAAAATCCTCACCATCATTGACCAGCTGAAAGAAACCATTGTGAGCAACGAATGTGACCAATTTAGGGCTCAGGAAGCATGCAACGGTGTCGACAGGGCCCTTCGCTTTTATGCTGACCTCCACAGAGATGGGGTTAACAAGAGGAAGCAGTCTCTAATCGCAAAATTCATGAGAACCCCAAGAAACCCTGCCCACTGACCAGCCATCCTGCCACCCCTCCCCAAGCAGCCAGCAATCCTAGCATCCCTAACCTTTTTGATTCTGATGACTCCAGTGACGATTCTGACTTCGAGGGATTCGTGAGAGAGGCAGAAAAAACACAGCAAGATGTGGAAATATCTGCCCACAGTGATAGTGATGACGTAGGCCCCGCGGGGCCACAGTAGTCGCACCCAAGGCTCACCCCCCCCCCACTAGTCTCGTACACCACGTCAGTCTTCACATCAGTGTAAATGCATTATTTTTTCTTTTCTTTTTTTTTTTGTTTCTTACCTATGATGTTTTCTTATTAATATTACTGTACAGTACATCAGTTCATGTTTGTTTCATTTATCATCGTAAAATTAAGAGGTAGAGTCGAGAGAAGGAGTGGAAAAAACTGCTTACCTTGGGGTGATGTCGACCAATTTGCCTTTTCATATATTTAATTGTTTCAATTTTGCGAATTTTCATTTTCCAAGGGTTTTTGTCGACCATATTCTCGCAAAATTGGAGGAAGGATTGTATTAATGATACAGACAAAAACATGCAGCACAAGTGCATCCTAATACAGCCATACCCCGGTTTAATGACGTAATTGGTTAGGTAAAACCCCACTGTTCGGCGGGGTATCATATATCGGGGTATTTTTAACATGTAATGGGAAGCGTTTACCAGCCTTGGGTTTCCTCCAAACCAAGTCCTAAACCCACCCAAATGAGCCCAAAAACAAGTTTAAACCCAATCTACATGGCCTAAGAGCTGTAAAAGAAGCTAATCTAAGCCTAACACCTGTAAATAACTCACCAAAACCAACAATTAAACTCTGAAAATCATCACATATGTCTGGAAAAAAACAATCTCAGTACACTGTACCTCAAAATGACAATATTCACCCCACCTATGGCTAAAATACATTTATCTAAGTCTAAAAACAGCTTATAAATAAACCTAAACACACAATTTTAGTCTAAAATATCATCAAAATCGGTAAAAAAATAAAAACCCAACGTTAAACCGGGGTTTGGCCATCGTTAGGCCGGGTATGATGGTATTTCTACCCCCATTGTTAAGCTGGGGTATCGCATCTAGGGGTATCATATATCGAGGTATTACTGTATTTGGTCATCTTGTTCTTGGCCTCAATTACAATCTGGAAGCATTTGGGTATTCTGTCTGCTAAATTTTGGAAATATTTTGGATTCATCTCTTTGACTGACATGTTGTGACTCTCATCCATAAGGCAAGGCACTGACAAGGTCTTGCATATTGTAAGCCTGTCCTTGATATATTGTACTGTAATTCCAAGCATTTTCAATCAAATTTCAAATTCGGAGAGTTACCTGGCTAATCCAGCACTTCGATGTCATGATCTAAGAAGAATTTTATATCCTTTTTTGCCTTGTTACATTGGGCAGAGTCCTGCATAAAATATGTGCAACAACATAACTGCAGGAGAAGGTTGCCCTGGGCCTGCATATACCAGTCAACATTCATTGTCATGTTTTTAGGAATAAAGTAGAGGCCTTCCCTGCCCACTTGCCCACTAAAACAACCCAACACTGTTAAACTATTACTGTGCATGGCTGATGTTACGAGGCCTCCTTACTCACCTAATACGAGATTGAAAACATATACTGTAAAGATGCTCTCATGTGAGAACATCGCCTTCCTCCAGTCTTTTCAGGTCCAATTCTTGTATTTTCTTGCAAAGTCAAGGCATCTCTGGTGATTTGTTTGGTCAAAAGTGGTTTCTTGGCTGGCAAGAGTGATAGCTGGTTCAGGTCCTTCTGCGGCTTGTGTTGGATGGTGTGGATAGAGACACCGTGTAGGAGCTTAGGTTGATTGACTCTGAGATGTGAAGCCATAAAATCAGGAGTTTTAAGCACCTCATGCCTTAGGGGAGTGTTTGTAACCTTCATTGTCTTACGTTGTCCTGGACGAGGTTTTACGTACGGGATAAAATTTGGTGGGAGGTCAAGGCCACTCTCCTCACCAACCATTCTGACTGTCTAGTTCACTGTGTTAATTCTTTAGTAGGGATGTTCTCCTGATTCCCAGTGAGAATACGAGTCTTTCCCTCATTAGTTAGATTGGTAGCATCCATATCTAATCACTAAAATGCACACAATAACATCAAAAGGGTTCTGGCTATGAGTGAATTCTGCAATACTACCTCACAGCTCAGCTAAAGAATGAGTAAGTCAGGCTTAACCCCTTAAGGGTTGGCAACTTATCTGCCTGTGGACCAGAAAACATAAGTAACAATCACCTTAAACACCTTGGACCACAAGGCATACAAGCACTCACCAACATATCAAACTACAGCTACTCACACAACATAATACACAACATCTGGAAGCATGGAACCATCATCACTAGCCCCAAACCCAACAAAGACCCCACATTACCTTCCTCACCCCGCCCCATCACACTCCTCTGTGCCCTCTCCAAAGTCATTGAATGACTGGTATTACAACTAGTTACACCTCACATCCCCCTAGTGCCATCAAACATGGTTTTAGGCCACTACACTCCAAAACACTGTTCTCACAGTCCTTACACAAAGAGTTTTCGATGGCATCAATTCAGCTAGGCCACCACACAGAACACTCCAAGTCACACATTAGTAAAGCATTTGCTGCCAGCCCAAAGAAGGGTGACCATTCCCAACCCTCTAACTATCCTCCAACTGCTTTAACATCCTGTGTCTCAAAAGTTTTCGAGTCAATTCTTAACAGAAAAATCTTAAAGCATCTTTCCTATCACAACCTTCTTTCTGATCGTCAGTATGGGTTCCGTCAGGGACGCTCCACTGGCGATCTTCTCACCTACCTTTCAGACTCATGGTCATCCTCCTTTCGGGACTATGGTGAAAGCTTTGCCATTGCACTTGACATTTCAAAGGCTATCGATCAAGTCTGGCATAAATCTTTAATTTCTAAACTGCCCTCTTACAGTTTCTATCCTTCTATCTCTGCCTTCACCTACAGCTTCCTTTCTGGTCGTTCTATAGCTGCTGTTGTAGACGGCCATCGTTCTTCTCCTAGATCTATCAACAGTGGTATTCCTCAGGGCTCTGTCCTATCACCAACTCTCTTTCTCTTATTCTTCAACAATCTTCTAAGCTGTACACCTAACCCTATCCACTCATAGGCTGATGATTCCACCCTTCACCTTTCCATTTGGTTTCCGCAACGTCCATCTCAGCAGTTACTTCAACAAACAAGGGATGAGGCTATGGCACACCTAATGTCTGACGTGGCTCGTATCTCTGACTGGGGTAAAAATAATCTTGTAGTTTTTAATGAATCAAAGACTCAGTTTTTACACCTATCAACCCATTAAAATCTTCCACAGGAGTACCCAATGATGTTTAAAAATATCCAGCTCAATCCTGCACCATCCTTGAACATGCTTGGGGTTTCATTCACTCGGGACTATCTTGGAATGATCATATTGCATCTCTTGTAAAATCTGCTTCCAAGAGATTAGGTGTGCTATGCCAACTGCATACCTTCTTTACTCCTGCACAGTTGTTGACTTTGTACGTTTTCGTTTTTGAAGGCTCGAACATGCTTGCATGCGTCGGGTTTTATTTGCCCCTGGTTAGAGTACAACTTTCATGTGTGGGGAGGCTCCCCACTTACAGCTCTTCTCAGTAGGGTGGAGCCAAAGACTTTTCATCTCATTAACTCTCCTCCTCTTACTGGCTTCCTTCAACCTCTGTCTCTTTGCCGCACTGTTGCATCTTTATCTCTTTTCTATCACTACTTCAATGGTCACTGCTCCTCCAAACTGTCTGGTTGCATCCCTGCACCTCTATGATGGGTGCTGCACACCCGTCTAGCAACAAACTCTCATTCCTTTTCTGTCCAACTCTCTAATGCAAGAGTTAACCGTTACTCCCAGTCCTTCATTTATGCAACAGGTCAACTCTGGCACTGTCTCCCTCTGTCTGTATTTCCTACTTCCTATGATCTCCAGTCTTTCAAATGCAGTGTGTCCAGGCATATCGAAATGAACTGATCTTAAATTCGGCTCTCTTTTGTTTTGTTTTTTTCTTGGAAGGAACTGTTTTTCAGGCTCAGCCTTGGTTCCTTCTTTCTTGCATAAAAAAAAAAAAAAATGGCCATAACCACCCTAACCAGCCACTCCTCAATCCCAAGCTTTCCTATTGTCCACTTCACCACCTCTCTAGGGACTCTCTCAAAGGCCTTCTCCAAATCAACAAAATACAGTTCCCTCTCATTTCCTATATATTTTTTCTGAAACTGTCAAACAATGAATATGGCATCACTGTCCCCCTGCGTGGCATAAACCCAAACAGCATGTCATCAATATTCACTCTTTCTCTAATCATACCTTCTAGAACTCCCCATTACTTTCATTATCTGATTGAAAAGCTTTATACCTCTATAACTTCCCCTTTCCTGGACATCACCCTTCACCTTGTACACATTAATAATTACACTCTTCAGCCAATCATCTGGGACAACACACTCATATTTAATCATATTTAACAGGTCAGTGACTAACCTCACTCCAATATTACATTTCTGCAGTCAACCCAGTCACACCTGCTGCCTTCTCCACCATTATTATGTAAAATTTTCCTTACCTGCAACAATCTCCTCATCACTTTCATCACCAAACTTCTTGACACATGCAATACCCAGCAACTGCACCAGCCAGCAGGTGTTGGCCAAGCTGCGCAGGTACACACACCCCACCATTTGCAGGAATGCCTTTATCACTATCACTGCTACATTGTACCCCAGAAGATAGTTCCAGCTGAAGAAAGAGGGGTTACTTCAATTCAAACTGTCCTAAAGAATATTTGTTACAATATCTTATAAAGTGGGTGGGATGGAAACAAAGGTAAGAGCTTTACCCTTTTAATCTAGTGATTCATTTTGGATACTATTCTTGCTATATCCAGATGACTACTTAAAATTTTATTCCTGCTACCCCCAGATGGATGAATTCTACATGGGAGAAACTTCTAAACCTGGTGGGGATATATGTAACTTTAACTAACCCCTTACTGTCATGGTACCTGAGGGACTAATGTTGCTGGCTACAAAACTGTCATCCCATTGAGTGCAAGGGTTTGAATCCTGGTGCTACTCAACTCAGGTATCCCTTCACTTTTTATAGGTTGGTAGGTAAAATGAATACCTAGGATAACACATTGGGAAGTTAACTATGGTAACTTTCATGATGCAGCGGACTTGTATTCCAAGACAGAATATAACCTGAAACACGTTAAAAGATCTAAATTACAGAGATTAGGAAAGCAGTTGTGCCCTTCTTGGTGTCTGCCTCCGATTCACTACTAGGGAGCTCTATTAATCTGCACAAAATTGTCTGGATAATGCAAGAATAAAATGAATAATATGTCAGCAGAGTGAAGGGATTTAGTTCTTCACTCCCCTAAAATTTTGGACTACGCAGAGCTGAAATACCTGCATTAGAAAAATACAGAACTTAATGGTAAGCTCCTTCCTGTGTTTTCCTCCAACTACAATATCCACAGGTCACTGTGAATCAGTCTCATTACTAACTTATTCTAATAAACTAACATTATAATGCCAATGAAAATTGCTGAAACAACTAGTGATGCTATCTGGCATATATCAGAAAAACTCCATCACCATCACAAAGAAATTTCGTGAAATTCAGATGGTCTTTGTTATGTCAGGGATGTGTTCAAAAACAAAATGTTTTTCATACATTTGGAACTGTTGGCAACTGGCACACCAACTTGATAGCTGTACCAATGAAACTTTAAGGAACATTATATCTGTAATGAACTGAGGAATAAACAGCAAAAAAAGGAATATAATAATAAGGCATGATATAACAAGGACTTACTGTACTCTATCTCTTCACATACTCCCACTTATTACAAATGATAATAAACTCACAGCTGAAGTATCTTTGAGAGAGGCTTGAGGTAGAACTCATTGCCTTGCCAAAGGAAGATGAAAGCACCCATGACATAACCCATGGCGAAGAGTGTGATCCGGTTGGTTCCTCCTAAGAACATAACTGCCAGCGTTACCCAATACGATGTGAAGAAGATCACCACCTTCACCATGTCGAGATAATTCCTGCATTCACAAGGAACCAGCAATTAGCCTTTACCAATCACAAACAGTATTTATTACCTTAAAAAAAAAGAAAAAAATCTCAGTCATTAGATGAGTACATAATGTATTACAAAAATAGCTTGGAGGATAAGGAGCAGGAAGAGTACTCAAAATGAAACACTAAAAGTGGGGAATCTGAAAGCAAAAGCAATACTGTATGAGTATAAGCTAGTGAATAGCTAAGCACAATGAACTGAGAGGACATTAATTTGAAAAATCTGTGGAAGGAATATGAATGCAGAATACTCTGAACACAAGAAATTACTTTGAAAACAGGTGCAAAAATGTAGGAGAAAGTAAGGAGGTGGGTGGGAAGCATGATTATGTAAGGGGTCAAAGTCGAAAAGCAAACTACTGCATTATGAGACCATAAATTATTTTAGAAATCGGTGCAAAAATGTTGAGGGATGATGGAAAACAGTAAAAATGTAAGGGATTAAATCAGAAGAGAAAAATGATGAATTATTTGGGGGACAGCTCCAAAAGTACAGGAGTATGGAAAAGACATGAAATGTTGAGGATAAGACTAGAAGAATTCTAACAGATGATTAAAATAGGGTTAGATGGTAAGAATATTTTGATGACTGGAAATGAATAAATGCAGAGCACTGGTAAAGGTTATGGCTGTGCACCAAGAAGGAATGTGGTGCCTAAGAATGTGAAACTGCCAGAAGAAAGCAGTGAAGAGGATGAAGAATGATCATCATATATTTGGGTGACTGTAAAGTACTCAAGTAAATTTACTTTGTTACACTGCAACTCTGCTCATGACTACATTCTTCCATTATCTATGCTGCTCCCAAAATGGCAACTGACAGCCTTATTGAAGAGGTTCCAACACCTCTGGCAGCAAACCCACAAGCAATGATAATAAAACAGTTTTGGGAGTCATTTAATATTGATTAAAAAAAATAAAAAATCACTGCTGCCTGGGACAACATTAGCATGGAGGCTATTCAGCACAGATCGCAGAAGCTGCTACCTCATGTTTACCCTGCCGTCGGCAACACCAATCATAGATGCACTGTACCAGGCAGCAGGGGTGGCCCAGTAAATGCCAGGGGAGGGCTTTGCAGCCATCACTCCTGGCTACATCCTTCACATTATCAATAATGCTCTTTAACCCCTAAAGCACGGGGTTGTGGGAGGCGGTCCTGGCACTTCCAGCCGGTGGTAATTCGTGCTCTGACTTATTTTTAAAAAAGAGTGGACAAAACTAGCCTGAGTGATATAAATAGCACTCAGGATTCTCCTAAGATTTTTTATATATATTTATATCTTGAAAGGCCCGGCTACTTAAAAAGAACACAGAGGCACCCAACTGATGACCCACGGCTCAACCCATCGCCACCGAGCGTCACGAAAGTGACGGCCCGTGGTTAAGTGGTTAAATGCCGATTGATTGCCTCATCAAAGTGGTGGTGGAGGAGGAGTGCCTTGCACCCAAGGCCACACGGCATGCACCAGCAGCAGCCAAGCAATAACATGTTAAGAGGCCCAGTCATCAGCACCTGAGTCAGGTGTCTGAAATCACCATCCAACTCAAGGATGTCCTGATGTTGGTGGTGCATGACACATATAAGCTGCAGTCTCCCCAAAGTAACACTATCTATCTATAGCCAGATGCCTTAATCCTGTATGGGGTGGCTGCTTGTCTTTGTGTTAGTTGTTTTACAGGGAAGGGTATTAACCCTCTGTCAACCCACTTGCTGACACAAACGGAATACGTATGGGTTGGTTATATGGTTGCCAACCGGTGTTATAAATGGTTTCTAGGCTTACAGGAGACCATTAGGGTTGTCACTCACTGTAAAGCCAGCTGAAAAGGAATAATGAGTAATAAAAAGTGACTGGAAAGATGGGAGAATAAGAAATGAGGAGGGCAGACCCAGAAAAAGAATGATAAACGTGAAGGAAGAAGTAGGCAGCACTACATAAAGTGAGTGCATGATGGTTACCAACACCTACCACTACATCTTAAGGGAGGAGAGGGGAAGAGTTTGTGAAGCAACTTGAGTCATCCTAAACCCTCATCACCTTGCCCCAGTCCCAGTCTTTTTTTTTCCTCCTGTATTGTTGCAACCATAATATTTAATATTTGCCTTTTCCTTGTGGTTCCTCAATTTTTTCTTCATCATTTTCTCTCTTCAATTTCCTATTTCTTCATTTGCATTTTTTTTTCCATTAGTTCCATCAACAAGCAGGAATCACCTTTCTCAACTTTTTCTGTTTCCTTCTCAGCAGTAACGTTACTCTCCAGTAATTTGATTTTTTCATAAATAGCATCCTGAACACATTTCCAATGCTCTTTTCTCCTCAAAAGCCTACAAATTCTTCTAAATCATTACAAACTTCTAGACTCACACTTTTCTTTCTAAGCTGTTGTCCCACTATCTGGGTTTGTTTACTTCTCATGGATTCCATACTGATGCCTTGGCATCACTTTAACATCAATATTTGACCATCTGTGGTACTTTCTCTGGAACAGGCTTTTACAGGCCAGACTACTCAAATCTTATTTTAAACTGCAAAATCAGGACAACACTCTCCGAACATTACAAAACTAGATACCACATTTCACAGCATGTAAGATGCATTTCATGCCCTAAAAATACACTGAAAAGTCCCCATGCATCTTCAAAAAATGTCATGAGGTTAGACTGGAGTTAGCTCTGGCTCTATTAAACACAGCCACATATTCAGGTAGTTATCCTAAAAACTGCCTATCATTGGTTGAATATACAATAAGAAAAACATTTACTGAAACTAAAGACAAACTCTGAAAATAAGATGCATATGAATGTTTACTCAGAAGATTTAGGAAAAACTCATCTTGCAGATTTGAAGGGCACATCAGTCAGAGGGTGACCGTTTCCACTCTACCAATGCAGTAGTAGGTTCCATATTGATGCCTAGGCATCACTTCAACATCAATATTTGACCATCTGTGGTACTATCCCTGGAACAGGCTTCTACTGGCCAAACTACTATCTATCTATCTATAGCCCAACGCCTTAATCCCACATACGGTGGCCGCAGACAAAACACCTCCAAGTCGCTCTGTCACCCACAATTTGCCTATCCTACCCCCAGCTCACTCCCCCTTCCTTCATATACCTCTCAACTCCATCCCTCCACCTCATCCTTGGTCTTCCCCTCCCTCCACCTCACCTACATACACCCTCTTAGTCAGATTTTCATTCTCCATTCTCTCCACATGTCCAAACCACCTCAGAGTATTTCTCCTAATCTTCTCAACCACATCCACATCCACCCCACAATGTTCCTTCACTTCTTCATACATCAACCTGTCCCTCCATGTCACTCCACATGCTTCTCTCAAGTAACTCATTTCCACTGCTCTCACTCTTGACTTGTTACCCTCTAGCAAGGTCCATGCCTCGCTTCCATACGTCACGGTAGGGATCACAATACTATCACGCAGTGACTTCTTGACTTCCATACTCACCTCCCTATTTCTCATCACCACTTTCAGTAAACCAACAACCTTCCTTCCCTGCTGTACCCTTTCAAGTATTTCATCCCCAAAACTTCCATCCTTACTCATCACATTACCCAAATACTTGAATGCACTCACATTCCCCATATCCTCACCATCCAACCTCACTGTGCATTTTGTGACTTCATTCCTCTCAAACACCATAACTTTACTCTTGTTTACATTGACTTTCAGATTCCTCTTCTTACACACTGTCCCAAATTCATTCACCAAACCTTGCAACTCCCATTCATCTTCACTCAACAATATTGTATCATCAGCAAACAACAACACCGGAATCTTCCACATCTCACCCTCATTCATCCACTGCCCTACTTTGCACCTCCTTTACAACTCCATCCATGTATATATCAAACAGCCATGGAGACATCACACAACCCTGTCTCAGTCCCATATTCAGATCAAAGAACTCACTCAGCTCACCATCCATTCGCACAGTAGCCCTAGCTCCTTCGTACATACTCTTCACAACACTCAACAACTTCCCCTCCACTCCATATATTCTTAATACCTTCCACATACCTTGCCTATCTATTCTGTCATAAGCTTTCTCCAAGTCCATGAAGGCAGCATACACTTTCGTTCCCTTCTCTAGATACTTCTCTACTAAACATCTTAGGACAAATATCTGATCTACACACCCTTTTCTCTTCCTAAATCCCCCTTGTTCTTCCCCAACTAGCTCCTCTGTTATATGCCTAACCCTGTCAATAAGTATTCTACCATATATTTTTCTAGTCACACTAAGAAGGCAAATACCCCTATGGTTACCATATACTTCTATCTCCCCTTTTCCTTCATATAAAGGAACAATTATACCCGATTTCCAGTCCTCTGGAACCCTTCCCTCTTCCCAGTCCAATCTACACAACTTTCATATCCACTCCACAACAATCTCACCCCCATACTTCAGCATTTCACCACACACTCCATCAATTCCTGGGGCTTTTCCCATCTTGATCTTCTTCAATGCTTCCACTACTTCTGCCCTACTGATCTCTTCCTCCCTCCTCCCACTTCCTCTCCCAGCCATTCCCCAATCACTTATACTCGCACTGCTCTTACTCTCTACATTCAACAGATCCTCAAAGTGCTCCTTCCATCTCCTCAATTTCTCTCTCTTCTCCACCAGCAATCTTTTCTTCCCATCTTTCACTCCCCTACTATATCCCCTTTCACACTGTCTTACTTTCTTTACCTCCTTCCAAAACAATTTCTTACTCTCCTTCCATTTTACCTTAGTCCTCAACGTATGGTCCGTCCTGGTCCAAGGCGCTTTATTTGCTTGTTTAGTTAGTTCTTTTTACGGGGTGGGGCATTAACCCACCACCAACCCTTTTAGTCGCCTCACACGACAAGCAGGGATACTGGTGGAGTATTCTTCTTCTTCTTGCCCCCCAAAATACACTGGAAAGTCTCCATGCATCTTCAAAGAATGTTGCGATGTTAGACTGGAGTTAGCTCTGGCTCTATTAAAAACAGCCATATATACAGGTAGATATCCTAAAAACTACCTATCATTGGTTGAATATACAAAAAAAAAAAAAAAAATACTGAAATTAAGGACAAACTCTGCAAAATAAGATGCACTTGAATGTTTGCTCAGAACATTTAGGAAAAACTTGTCTTGTTTAGTCTTGTATATATGAAGGGTCCATCAGTCAGAAGGTGACCATTTCCACCCAACCACTGCAGTAGCAGGTTATC
This sequence comes from Birgus latro, assembly GCA_018397915.1. Lineage (NCBI taxonomy): Eukaryota > Metazoa > Arthropoda > Malacostraca > Decapoda > Coenobitidae > Birgus > Birgus latro. The sequence goes on along the minus strand of JAGKTI010000028.1, from coordinate 7,869 downwards.
AGTCAATGGCTCAGATCCTGGGTATGAGGTCTGTAGACTGAAGAAAACTGCAGAGGAGCTTGATGACCCATGCCCGCACAGGTGTATCCAGATCCAACCATGCCCGCACAGGTGTATCCAGATCCAAACCATCAACAGTTTCCATGGTGATCTGTGTCACTCCCCACATGCCCAGTTTGTCCCTCAAGATACATCTTGCCATATAACTGCAGGGACAGACAAGTAAAAAATGGGCAATGGTTTCCTCTTGTCCACACCAGCCACCTAATTCAGCCTCCGTAATATAAAAGGCAAGAGTGGTGTGTCCAATGCGTTGACAAGTCAGTGCCTCATCAACGTGCCTTAGCTTGTGTCAAGCCCACAGGTGTGGGTAGGAATCCAGATGATACTAGCCTGGTGTTGTACCCGGAAGATACATGCCAAGGTCCCTGTTCCATAACACCTTGCATGTACATATGACCAAATCCATCAAGGATGAGGTATCTGGCTCCAATACCACCAGCTCCCTACATGAATAAGCCAAAGAAACTGCCTTGTCAACAATATCATTGCCCCAGATGCCCGTGTGTGAGGGTGCCCACTGCAGAATTACGGTCCATCATGATGAGTGGAAATGGAGCAATAGTTCCTGTATCCCAAATACAAAATATCCATGAGAGGCCAGATGGTCTGATCACAATATATGTATGGAGGCCTGCAAATCCACATATGAACCACACACTGGGGAGAAAAATGCCTTCTGATAAACAGTAGTGCCTACTATGTGGAAAATAGTTCTACTGTGAGAATGTAATCCTGGTCAGCAAGCCTCCATGTCTGACACATGGAGAGATCTTCATAATATACAGCAAAAGACGTCGAGGGACTCGAGTTGCACAAACCATCCATGTAGATCTTAAAATATCCATGATATAAGGTATCATTCATGTCCAATGAGGAGGGCCAGGCCAAGGGAGCATCTTTCCTAAAATTTTCACCCATGAATGGATGAAGGGAGCAGGATATATCCAGCCAAAGGAGAACTGGTGACGAGGCTGCTGTAGTCATGGGCTGACGTGGCTGCTGCCCCATGGATCTACAAAGGCTATGTACCAAAACCAGCAGTCAGCAATGTAAAGACCAAACTGGAGATTCAGGGAGAACACCACAGACCGTATGAAGGCAGGCCAGAGAATGCTGGAAATGACAGTAAGAAATCCTCTTGAGCCATTTACAATCCAACATCTCACGACTCCATGCCAAAGGCAGAAGTCCTGACTCTACCAGCATGGACATCATTGGAGACAAACCAATGGCACCCAGGGGTATACATAAAGCAGCATTATAAATGACATTTAGTTTCTTCAATACCATTTTTGATGCCAATCCATAAACTGAACTGCCATATTTGATCTTGCCACTGATAAAGCAATATAAAACCTAACCGACGAATCGATGTCAGCAGCCAGGAGTGTATCCGTTATGTGTTTCATTAAATTCAATCTCTTGAGACATTTTGTTCAAGGGCAATCCAAGTGTCTCAACCAGGTAAGGAAAGGGCCATTAAAATCCAGTTCCAGAAAAACGCGATGAGTCCAAAATGGAAGCTGCTCTGTCCCCACTGTAATAGTAGGGGTGCCTGGAAGTTGAGTCTTATGAGCGAAACACATAAGTGTGTTCTTCTGTGCACTAAGGTGAGGCCCCAACCCAAGGCCCAGGCTAGAAAGCCATTAACTTCTGTCTGGAGGTGAGTCTGTGCAGTATGTAGGGAGTCAGCAGAGCACACAAGGGTCAAGCCACCAGTCTATACTAGCACATTCGTGTACAGGGGGGGGGCCAAGGGAGATCAGACAACACACTGAAAAGTAGGGGGTTTTAGGGGGTTCAACATAGATCCTTGAGGCACACCATGTCAGGCAGCCACAAATGACAATAGAGAAGTCCCAACTGAAACTGCAAGGTGTGATCAGACAAGCTCCTCACCCACAGTAAGACATGACCAGTCACCACTAGCCTGCCCTATTTGTACAGGATGGCCATATGAGATGCAGAGTCAAAGACACCTTTGATGTCAATAAATGCAGCCCCCCCCCCCCAAAAAAAAAACGCTTGTTCCTGTGGGCATCTTGGATAAGGAATTCCATCCATGGAAGCACATCAACAGTCCCTCTCCCTGGCTGAATGCCACCTAGCTTCTCCAATAGACCATCCTGTTCAAGCCACCACACAAGTCTCTTACACACCATCTTCTCAAAGACCTTCCCAACACATAATAAACGACAGAGGTGATAGCAAGAGGATGGTAACAACAGAGGCGATGGCAAGAGGATGGTAACGCCAGGTCCTTCTTAGACTTTGGAAAAGGTAACAAGAAAGCCCGCTTCCTAATGGTGGGAAATAAGCCTGAACCCCAGCCATCATTGTACAGTTGTAGCACGGACCCTCTGACTTGGGAAGGTAGATGGGAGAAGAACTCATGAGAATTATCATCAGGCCCAAGGGCTTTACCTGAGGGCAGTGTAGACAGGGCACAGGAGAGTTCCAGCTGCATCATTGGTTCATCCAACCCAGAAAAAGCCCTTAAGTGAATATTCTGGGCAACTGATGCCTCTAATCACTGTGAAAACTGGAATGGGGTAAGGGTGCTGAGGTTGGATTCAAAATGTGTGGCAAGCTGGTCTGCTTGTTCTGTGGATCACTTATCACTGTACCATTCATGGATAGTGGGGAGAAGAAGGGGACAGGCTGACTCTTCATCTTCCTAACAAAGACCTAAGCATGGGTACAAGAACCAGAAAAACCTGAGGGAACAGCAAAATGTAGGTCAGGAATTCCTGCATGCTGACAACAGAGCCTTGGTACATAAGGCATCTAATTCCCAAAACTGTTTCCTGGGAGCATCACAGGGGCTCTCATGCCACTTCTTCCAGGCTCGGTGATGAGCCATGACAGACTGCTCGCATTCTTCTGACCACCATGGTACTGTAACCCCTGCCCCGAGAAGGCTTCATCATCCTGAAAACTGACTGACTGACCCTCACAATGGTGCTGGAGAGTGTCACAGCAGATTCATTTGGAGTACATCTACTAAGATTCTGGAAGTCTGTGAGCCAAGCTTGGAGGGTTGACCACCTATCCTCCCGGAATCACCATCTAGGAAGTGAACATTCATTTCCCTGCACATCTATGGCCATGAGCTGCACCAAGATTCCCATATACAGTCCTCTCATCACTGAAGTGCCACTGAATAAGGAACTGGAATACGAGGTCTGTTCAGACAGAATCCAACCTAAATTTTCTTCTCACCGAGTTGAAGGAAAAGGGTGGGGCTTTGTGAAACATAGTGCAGGACCTTTGTGCACATGCTTGATTAATGCCAGCCGCCACTTTTGGCTCAGTGGCTGTCAGACAGCCTGTGTTCATGGTCGTGCACCTTACACTTGTCACATTCCTGCGCTCATCACAATGACCGAAAAAGTTAATGCATCATATTTTGACAAAAACTAGGTGTTACCCAAGTTGAAACTATTAGAAATCTCCATCAAGTTTTTGGGAATGAAGCCAAGGGGTAACACAAATAAAGGAGTGGTACAATTGCTTCAAAAATGGCTGAACGTCATTCGAGAGCGATCCACATCCAGGGAAGCCATCCACAAGCAGGAGTGCTGAAAATGTGATGAAAGTCTGTGATCTGGTCATGGGAAATCATTGGCTGACTGTCAATGAAATTGCTAATGAAACTGGAATCAGCGATGGACCAGCACATAAAATTTTAATGGATGATTTGTCATGCACAGGGTTGCCACTAGGTTCATTCCAAAGCTCCTTTCAAGTGAAAGGCAAGCTCTGCAGATAAACATTGGTCAAGACATGTTGGAGTATGTAAATCACAATCCAGACTTTCTGAGGACTGTTATCACTGGAGATGAGACTTGGGTGTATGGGTATGACCCAGAAACCAAAGCACAGTCGTCCCAGTGCAAGCATGCAGGGTTGCCTTGGCCATAAAAAGCACGACTTAGGTGAAATGTATGTTCACAGTTTTTTTCTGGCTACCATGGCGTTGTGCATCATGAATATGCACCAGAAGGTCAGACTGTCAACTAACATTACTACTTCAATGTTATCCATCGTCTTTGTGATGCAGTTTGACGGAAGAGACCAGACCTTTGGAAAGCAGCAAGTTGGAAGTTGCACCATGACATTGTCCCTGCCCATTCTTCTCAACCGATTCAGGAATTTTTGGCCAAGCACAACATCCTGCAGATCCGGCAGGTTCCCTACTCACCAGACATGGCTCCGTGTGACTTTTGGTTATTCCCCTTGCTCAGAACTCTGCTGAAGGGTTCCCAATTTGAAACAAGAGAAGAGATCATGACGAATGCGACAAAGCACCTGCAGGAGATACCAAAAAACAACTTTGAAAAATGTTTCAGGCAGTGGAAAGAATGCTGGACTGTGGGTGTCAAGTCAGAAGAGGCCTACTTGGAGGAAAATTAGTATCTCATTTCTAGTTCTTTTATATTTTTCCTCTGTTCTATCATTACTTCACTTTCTCCACTTGTTCCATGCCTTATCCCTTTCTTTTTTTTTTGCTATCATACACCTTTTCTTTGAACCAGTCATTTCTCCAGTTCTCTTTTGCACTAACTTTTGGCACATATTTTGCCACACCTGTATTACAGAAGTATAGAAAGATAGCCCACTTCTTCTGTATCTCTCTTTTCCCAGAATTCTCCCCAATCCACTTCTTCAAAAAATTTTCTCAGTCCCGAAAAGTTTGCTTTCCCAAAGTTGTATCTTCCATGCCTGTATAGTTCATATCTTGTCCCCCCAATTCCTTCTATCATTTGGAACTCTATCACTACACGATCACTTTTTCCTACAGGACACAGATATTTCAGAGATTCAGCTCCTTCATGTTCTTGGGTTAAAATTAAATCTACTCTTGCTGGGGTGTCATACCCCCCAAATCTTGTCACTTCTTTGACCCACTGGGTCATTACAGTATCCATCGCTCCACAAGCGCTTCACTACTTCCTGAGTCCCACTCTTCCCACAGTACCTCTTTACAACTGAAGTCCCCCATCAAGATTATCCTGTTACTTTTCTCAGTCACTTTCTGTAGGTATCTAACCATGTCTGACAACATCTTTTAGTCCTCCTCATTCCACACCCTTGTACTGTGGGGAACATATGCTACTGCAATGTATCTCTTGCCTTTCCCTCTGGTTTCTGTTACCATCTTTATCACTTCAGCCATACATTCTCCCTGTTCCACACTATCCACATTTAGGCTGTTTTTCACTGCCATCATCACTCCTCCTCCCATTTTTTCTTTTCTATCTCTTCTCCATAGTTTGTATTTTCCATCTCCCATTTGGATATCAATATTCTCTATTAGCATGGTCTCTCCAAAGCACATAATGTCTGGATCATTTACCCTCAAGAAATCGTCTATTTCTAGACTTGCGGAGATCAGACTATCTACATTAGTATATGCCACTTTCAATCTTTATGCACTGTTTTTTATTCTGTCCTTCTCTCTCGCTCTCTCCTTCAGTAGCACTTCCTCAATTTCTGTTCCATAACTCTCCAACAGAACTCGGTCGTCTCTTCCTCCGTTCTCTTGTAGTTTTTTCCTTCGCATCCGTATCAAGTTCCTTTACTTCAGCTCTGTCTTCTTCAATTGCATCTCTTCTCACCCAGATATTTTTGAATCACTCCTTATCTGCTAATTTCCAAGTCTTGTTGATTATTTCATTTACTGTGACCTGAGATTGAGATTTTAATTTGAGCGGCCTTGCCCCTCTCTCCACATATTTTCCCAGCCTAAACACTTCTTCGATCTCCTCTTGGGCCTTCATCCATTCCTCCCATAACTATTGACACTATTTACTTCGCCCTTCTCAGTTCATCTCTTTCTCTTTCTGACCTCACTGACGTCGGATTTTCTTTCAAACCCGAGATAATCACACATTTTTTCTTGTCTGCTGCATCTCTGACAAGTGATTCTTACTTTTAAGTACCTTCACCACTTCCTTCTCCACCTTTTCCTGATTTTCCTTTTTCTGTTGTTCTAAAATCTCTGTAAGACTTACTTTATCTTAAAGCTGAGTTTTCTTCCACCCCTTATAGTGTTCTTGATTTCCTTGATGTTCCTCATGCATCTTAGTTTTAGATTCAACCTCATCAAGTTTACTTTTCATCTTGTTCCTTTCCTCTTCCAGCCTCTTATTTTCCCATTTAAGCTGTTTTATTTCACTTGCGGCTGTTTCATTACCCGCACTTAACCCGCCCCATCCCCCTGACGTACGATGAATGTCACAACTTTTTTTTCACATTGAGACCTACTAACGTGCATCATACGTCAGTCAATTGCAAGGCCCGTCACTTGCACATTTTTCAAGATTCGCAGGTGATTTTTGGTAGGCATATGTGGGAGACCTTTCTCTACCTCCAGCCAGGTAGCAACACTGCCTGACCCTGTGCAACCTCCCCCCACCTTGGGGGGTGCACCATTTTCTTGCAACTCACCTGTTAGCAGTGACCTAGCCAGTAGAGACACGATAGACGAAATTTAAGGTGAAAGTTATTCCTGATGTGAAGAACAAAGATTACATGGCACCCGAGTTAGTAATGAACAGAAGTAATGAGGAGGTAACATCGCCAAATTGTTGTTTTTGGTACGAGAACAACGTTTATTCTGCCTATATTATTGTGTGAAAAGCAATATACTCTATACTACATATAAATTCGTACCAAATAAATAAATATCTACGAGGCTATGTGGTTTTGGTTAAGTTACCCTCGCATAGGTAGCATCTTTTATGGAGCACAGCATCATGGAAACTGGTATCCAGGTGATGGATCCCTTACCTGTTTAGGATATTTTTCACTTCAGGTGAGCGCTTTCTCGCTGATGTTTCTCACCAAAAGCGAATGTTTGAGCCAAAAAAAGACAAGTTGGAAATTGGTCAGGTTCCGAGGGTGGGTTGGGTAAAAAAGCGGTCAGGACAGGGCGGGTTAATTCAGACATCTTTCTCTCCTGGTCAACACTGCATGAGCAGATGTTCTCTAACCTATTTCTCAGCTCTTTAATCTCCCTCTTCTGGTCAGTGGTTCGTTCTTGTAATTAGTTAATTATTGCCCATACCTGTTTTAACTCCTTGGCATTCTCCTCAGCCATTTTCTCCATGTTTGTTACTCTTGTTTGGCTCAATTTGATACTACCGTTACTTTGGTCATCATTCGAGAACCCCACGAATTCACTATTACTGAAGGTAAACAATGGACTGCTTCTCTCCGCCATGGCACAATCTTATGAAATATAAAACCATCACGGTATTTTACTCTTATCTAACGGACACCTCCGGCATATTTTCACTCAAATGAGACGGGACCACCACTCACGCATTCAATTCACACATTAACAATATGCATGCTTCCTTTTCACTGCCGATTTTGCATTATTCTACCACGATCTGCATGGAGCTCCACCTTTGACGAGGTCCTGTGTGTGTGTGTGTGTGTGTGTGTGTGTCTGTGTGTATTTACCTAATTGTATTTACCTAATTGTGATATACAGGAAATGAGCTACGCTCGTGGGGTCCCGTCTCTGTTTCTCAATAAGTCAAATTTAGCTTTAAACTCGTTTAAGTTTTTAGACTGGACGATCTCTTTGTCCAGTCTATTCCACAGGTCTATGCATCTATACGGAAAACTATATTTCTTGATGTCCTTCAAGCAGCGCGGCTTCTTCAGTTTCAGTCCATGTCCTCTTGTTGCTCTCTTATCCCATAAAAACAGATCTTCTCTATCAATTGTATCTACTCCCATCATGGTCCTGAACACTGCAATCATGTCACCCCTCTCTCTCCTTTCCTCTAA
>JAGKTI010000027.1:202781-217965 GCA_018397915.1 Birgus latro | reverse complement strand
TAGCCGTCCTGCATTTTTTTTTTTTTTAGGTTGGTCAAATTCTCTTTCTTCAAACACCAAGTCGTATAGTTGATTATTACCGAGATACGTAAAGAAATAAATCGCAAGTTCTAACCTCACACGTCAGCACTCGCTCATCTGCATAATTTTTGAAGAATTGCGCTTTCGAGACCTAGTACATAAAAAATCCTACGGTCGGTTACAAAGCACCATATTATAATGATCCGATTTCCTTTTGTTTGTTTGTTACCGTAACACAGCAAACACGGCGCAACGTAATGCAATTTTGGTTAGAGCAAGGTACCATTAAAATGTTCGAACTTGAAGAGTAAAACTATTTCCAGTCCAATCGGGCCACTGGTTCCCGGGTTATGACTCATTTCTGGCCTTTTACTTCATGTCTGGTATTTGCTTTTAGTGGAGGGGATGGATTTGTCCTTGGTCCGGCACTGAAATTACCAGCATGACAAGAGATGAGTGACGTGTTGTATATCACTCGCCTATCCTTCCTCCCTCCTTATAGTCCTAAAATTGTATACTATAATGCTATACTACAATTCAGTAAAACAGCAAACACTGCTATTCTCTCTCTCTCTCTCTCTCTCAACGGGTGTCCCAGCAGAAAAGAAATAATGAAAAGTTCCTCGCTCCAATTCGCTCACGACATGAGTAATTCGAATTTGCTACCTTTCGACTGAAAATAGGAATTCAGTTGGCATCAAGCGGAGGTCGCCGAAGGCGGCCTTTAAGCGCGTAAAAATAAGGTACATTTTATAACCTCACCTTTACCTCTAAATTCTCACTTTTAGATATTCGGCTTTTGCTTTTTTTTTTTTGTTTTATCAAGACGAAATCTTTTCTTTAGAGATATTGTAAATAATATTTAAAAAATCTTGTGGTTGGTCACTGATCAGCATTAAAACAGGATCACAAATTCTGTTCACCTGTGCTTCACTTATGACTTTCTTATATCCATATTTTTATTGACCAAATTTCTTCTTACTGAGGCCAAGTACACAGAAAAATCCTATGGTTTGTTGCTGAGCTAGGGAACAAATAAAAGAGTACCAACTGTATTCTCGCATATATTTCTTAATACTCACTTATAGACGATTGATTTTTAGGTATATTTTTAAGAATGAAATTTTTCTCTTCTTTTTAGACCCCCAGAATTCTCTGGGTGGTTACTGAGTTACCAAAAAATAATTAGACAGATAAATAAATAAATAAAAAGGGCACAAATTGTTACCTCAGTCCTCTCAACACTCACTCGTGGTTCATTCGCCCTTGTAACTCTGAGGCCCCTCATTCTACCAAGCAGTCGTCGGGCGCATTATTTCTTTTTTATTTCGTATTTTCGTCGCAATCGGGAGAACGTAATGTGGGGGTGTCTACTGCGCATGCGCCGCGGGCCGACCAATAGCGAGGGGCCGAGGGATGATCAAACCGCCAATAAATTTCTCCCCTCACTCTGCATTTATAGTAATTAGTCGACACGCTACCTGCTCTCCCCTATTTTTTTTTCCCTCTCCCTCCTCCTCCTCCTCCTCCTCTTCTTCTCCCTCTCTCTCCGTCCGGGCATAGATATTTATAGCGATATATAATTTGACTTTTTTTTCCCCCCCCGCACACCGTCCCGCAGAAGAACACGATACCGAGGTCGAAAGGATTCATTAAGTGATGGTTATCGTCGTGGCTTTTACTGTTGTTGTGGTTCTCCAAGTCGGTTCGGGTGGTTAGCCATCTTACTACTCCTCTGGCTGTAACCTGGCCTAGCACTGCCATCTCTCCGTCGTGGATGCTGAGCTGCAACAAGAAATTGACACTAGAATATGATGCTAGTCACGAGGAACTGCTATGTAAAGGATGTAGAGTCGTACTGTTGTCTTATTCTACCACAAAGCTACGTGAAATAAGCTGCAAAAGGACGAAAACCTGGGCCAAGTTCAGGTGAAAAGGGTGTAGCATTTTCCGTGCTAATTGTATGTTATTCCGGCGTCATTACCCACGGCTCTTACTCTCTAACAGTCTTTACTTTCGGGCTTTTCCCATTATTCTTTAGTCACAATAATTATTTTCTTCGTGGCCAGAGAACTCCCAATAATTTCTATCATCCGTGTCGACCCCTTCAGGACGATGACGTCTTTTTATATTTTATTCTTGCTACTGCCACAAATTTAACTCAGCTCAGAAAATGCCCCTGTGGTGATGGGATTAATGATGCCTGTATTTAACTTGCACTTTAATGATGATGATGATGATATATCGTATATAATGATGATGATGATGATGATCTCCCCTAAACTATAAAAAAAAAAAATCGTACGAAAATCATAAAAATAAAATAATAATGATATCTTCGGGCTAGTTGTAGTAGTTGCAACCCAGGGCTGATGTGAAACGTGAACTTGGTGGACTGCAGGCTGAAGTTTACTACGGCCTACAGTCCACCATCTTCCTTTAGGGCGATAGGTAGGGACATGAAGGGCGTCTGCATAACCGGGCAGAGGAGCTGCTCAGCTACATCTGTGCTACCACATGAAGGCGCCCCTCTCCATCACTTCCTAGAGCTGGAGGAATGTATCAACTGTTGCTGTCACTTCAACCATTAGTCAAGAATATATAGACAACAAAATTATAAGGCGTATTACAGTAAGCCTCCACCCGCATCTTACGACTTATCAGCGTCAAACAAACCTGCCTGGCGTTAACCTGAATACACCACTTCAGGATATCAATATACTATACAAGCATATGACTTTGAGGAGAAATTAGAACACAAAAATAGTGTACCATAATATCGTAAGGAGCATGCGTCTTACTGCTTCACAAATATTTGCGAAGATGGTACTCCTTCAGTGACAGGGCGACTTTTTTTCTTTTTTCTTTTTTTGCCACCGCCTAAGGATTATATTTGGCTTAAGATACACTTGAATATTATAAGCTGTCATAACCCACGGGCTCCACAGAACTATGTATAAAGAAATATTGCAAACGAAATGTGAAGACTACAGGAAGAAATGTGAAGAAATATTAAAGGATGAAATGTGATGAAATATTACAAGAAGAAATGCGAAGAAAGATTACAGAACGAAATGTGAAGAAAGAATAAGCTGCATCCTCCACCTATATACAGCAACACTACAACACTATCACAAACCCACCACACATCATACATTCAATAAAACCACAGCTCTATCTTGCAACAAAATATAAGGACACTCACAGAGACAACCATCACAAGTTCACGACACAACGCAAGGACACTCAGTACGACCACCATCACATCTCTGAACACGTAAAGAATAGCACAACATGCACATCACTAAATTCTAGCAACACAAGGCACTGGTATTCTCCGGTCATAACATTTTTTATACTTGTTTTACTCTAACTTGGCTTAAAATTGCCGTCTCTATTTTGAATGCACAGTTATAACAATAGATTTAACCCCAAAATACGGTTCTAACCAAGAAGCTCCATGAAAAGATGTACAGCTGCAGTTTTTTTTCCCCTACTGAACTACGTAAAATAAGCTACAAAAGGACAAAATTCTGAGCCAAGTTAAGGTAAAACGACCATAGCAGTGCAACAGAGCCAGCTGAATATATGTCACCACTGCCATCGCCACCATCCCACTACATACTGGCAATATAGGAAAAGGATGCGGTTAAAATCACCACCACCTCCCACAAAGCAATAAAAGGACTTTGGTAGGATCTCCATCATACTCGCTGGAGCAGGTACCGGTTAACAGCGAGTATAGGCTATGTGTATAAAGGAGACCGACGGAACATGAAATAAAACAACGCAAATATAAGAACAAAGCTAAAAAAACATAACGTATCACCAAAAGAAGCCAAGGGTACCACAACTACAGCACATCAGGAAAAGGAATCTGCTGAATGATCGTCATCTTATCACTGCAACGCAAAAGATTTCAGCACGACCATAAGGATAGTACGCTTTGGCTGCAACATAAAAATAAGGTCAATCGCACAACACATTTTAAGAACAACCGCAGAACAGTATCACAAAAAATTTACTGCATGAAAACCCCAATGAACACACAAATCCAACACTGATACAATACTCATGACATAAAAAATACCCATGAGAACTGCAACCAAAGAAACATGACGAAATATTAAGGAACCGATGGGAAGACGAAAGAAAACAACAAATCTACTGGTACAACAATCATCGCTGCAACATTACCTTAAATTGCAGAAAACAACTCGACACAGCCTTGCAACAAACCAGGCAAGGACAACACAGTGATCATCCCATAAAACACCTAAACGCAACACAAAAGGCATCGCTACGGTCAACATCACAGTTCGCAACATCAGTCTTGTAATGCATCACGTTTCGCCATATCACAACCATTTCGCTGCACAGAACAAGGCAATATCAGCTGCGCAAGACATGGTATTATTAGCTGCGGAAGGCATCACATACAGTAGCTGCATAAGACATCACACAAAATATTAGCTGCGTAAAACATCACAGTAATATTAGCTGCGCAAGACATCACACATCTTATACTATTAGCTGCGCAAGACATCACACATCTAATAATAGTGGCTGCGCAAGACATCACACTTAGTAATATTAGCTGCGCAAAAAAATCACTCTTGGAAATATCAGCGCCGCCAGACACAGCTTCACAACATGTGAATCGCGCAACACATCACGTTTCGCAATATCAAAGCCGCACAACACCATATATCACGGCATCACAAACGCGCACCACCAGGTTTTCGCAATTTCAGACACATACAGCACCCCAAACTTACAGCAATATCACAGCCTAACAACATATCAAACTTATTTATCAGTAACAGAGCAGCACAACATATCAAACATATTTATTGGTAACAGGGCGGCACAACATATCACTTATTTGTACTGGAACCATACAGAACATAACACTATCTGCTGCACAGTGTTCTAACTTACATTATTACACCCGTGCAACACATCAGGACCACAACCATTCCACACAACATGAAACTAACGAGGAAGATGTACCACAAGGACCACAACCATTTCTCACAACTCCGAACCAAGAGGTAATGTTATAAAGACCACAACCACAGTAAATATTCGTACACCCTCTACTCTTAACCCCTGTTCGACGGATGGGTTTCCCTGTGACATGCGAAATCATCTGGGGTCAGCCTGAGACAAATACTTAAGTCGTCAGCCATCGTTTAACTCCTTCGGTCCGGCGACGCGTTTTTCACTTTGCTGTTGCTACCTCCAGACGATTTTATTCAGCTTATGGGAGACTTCTGAGCTGCAGGGGTAGGATATAACTTTCATTAACCCCTTCAGCACGAGACGCCTTTCCTGAGTACATTCGCCCTGAGGTAGCAGGAATAAAATAAGAAAAGGAGTCACCGGTTGGAAGCTGTTAAGGGCTAAAGGAGAGAAATTATAACGCTCGTCATTCTGTATATAAGGTCGTATTCTCAGGGTTACAGCTGGGGGATTTCTTGTACATCTTCCTTAGCGTTCAATTTATATCTTTGGACGTCGACATATCGCTGCCGTATTTTCCGTAAACAACACAAAAGACAATGGCCGGTATGCTCGTCAGTTAAGGAGCTCCCTAAGACCCTTTCCTAAGTGGCTTATTTTGTTTATTACACCTTACCGTCCTCTTCTGTGCTACATAAATCCTTCCAACGTCGCCATACCCTGCATAAATAACGTACAAAAAGATATTAACCAGCCATATCCAAAAATAAAGAGCTAAGGAAGATATGTTAGGGAGTTTCCTTAGCCGACGAGAACACGGACCAATTTCAACTAGCACTAGACACAAATATGGAGAACGGTATTGAAGATGCGGGAGAATACAGACGATAAACTATATATATTTTCTTACCGGAATGCATGTCACTCTGGGTTAAGACTAGATAAATCCGTTCCCTGATGCACAAAATTCCACGCAACAGATGGCAACGTACACTGGATCAAAAGAATGTCGGTGTACACTTGGCGAGAAACAATCTGACACGACAAACGATGGTTAAGTATGAAAAATCCCAAACAATTCTATCCAACGTTGATACACCTGCTTAATTAAGGATGGCATATATATATCACTTAATTTCCTAGTCAGTACTGTTAGCATACATATATTCAGATAGCAGATACATTTCCTCGGGACATCCGGAGTTATACTGATCATTTAGGATATTATCAGAACCCTCCTGAGCGACTTTTTTTTTTTTTTTATCTAAGTTCCCCGACGCTTCTTCGCCGGCTGTGATGATGGAAGGCGATACACGCATTATTTTTCTGATAGCAACATGAAGCACACAGCAGAAGAATTTAAGAAGGAAGAATACTCTCTGTCGTTCAAGGAGGAATGAGAAATATGGAAGGTGATACATGAACTATTTTTCTGTGGGCAATATGAAGCACACAACAGAAAAGGACCGTATGAGAAGGAATGATACTCTCTGTCATTTGGAGAAGAATGGAAAATTAGAATGGCAGGACACAGTGCTGACGCAAGACTGTCGTAGAATTATGCTCAATTCTGTCCCTCATGTCACCGAGAAGACTGACATTAATGCGCCACTCCAGTACACTATAACTCCATCAATTTACAGAGTACCAAATTTCATTATCATTATTAGTAATAGTAGCAGTATAGTAGTAGTATTTTAGATTTCGGTGAGATGAATGATGAATAGACAATGAGAATAACTGTACTCGTTAATCTAACTTTACCTAAAATTATCGTCTCTCCATCTTCAGCCCTAAGCTGTAGCAATAGATTAACAGGGGAATATGGTCCTAAGCACAAAAAAGCACTATGAAAAGTATGCAGTGCCGTAGCAGTCTTTTTCTAACACTGTCTTACGGGAAATAGTCTGCTAAAACAGGAAAAATCTAGGTCAAGTAAGAGAACTATAGTATTAATAGATATTGCTTAACCTTTTCAATCCGATTATGTGTTTTTTATATCTTGCTACCTCTAGACGATTTAACCCATTCATTATCTTGAAAGCTGCTCTCTCTCTCTCTCTCTCTCTCTCTCTCTCTCTCTCTCTCTCTCTCAGCTACCATCAGACGATTTTATTCAGCCTAGGATAATGCCTCTCGCAGTGAATGGTTTAGAAACTAGATTACCCTCTATAAAAATTGCCTGCATCTCAATTTCATTCACGCTACGGGTGTTCGGGAGGGATGCCTTCCTGTGGTGGCACCAATATAACCAACTGGGGGAAGGGGCGAGAAACTACCGTCGTTCGTGAGGAAAATCGGCTGGGAGTGAAGGGGGGGGGGGGAATGCGAAGAACATCACGGTGTTGGAGAAAATACTGATGGTTTATGATCCTCTTCAATCCGATGACGTATTTTTTCTTTAATTCTTGCAACATCGCCAGAAACATCGAATTACAGACGTCAAATGGAGCGTGGCCATCTCAGCGCCTTTCATGAGTAACATTGCCTGGCGATCTAACAAATAAAATACACAGAACATCACAGTTTGAAGTTTAGTGACCATTTCTAATTCCTTCCACCAACTGACATTTTATTTTGTTATTATTCTTACTACCACCATATGATTTTATTCAGCTAAGAACGTCACGGTGCTAGGGAAGTTATCGTTCACAATTTTAATCCCTTTATTTATTTATATATGTATTTATTTATTCTTTTCTTATTTACTTATCGCCACCACCAGACAATTTCATTCAGCTCAGGAGGAGTGTCTGTTACTCCCATTATTACTCTATCTTGGCCTACAATTTCCACCTCTCCACCTTGAACTCTGAACTACAACATGAAATTAATACCAAAATATGATGCTAGTCTCGATGAAGTGCTACAGGAGGAATGTAGAGACTTAGCGCTGCCTTTCTCTGCCAGTGAGCTACGCGAAATAAGCCTCACTAGGACGGAACTCATGGACCAGGTTAAGGCTGGACTATAGTGGAGGTGTGGACGAAAGCTATATCTTCCCAGCCCAGTTCAAAATGTCTATCCTAAGATGAATATAGATGTCGGGAGAATGCAAGAACAAATACAGGACAACAACAATTATAAACATTCTATCGTTAGAATATTACAAAGCAAAATACACCGGCAAAACTTCGAATAACACATTGTCACGTCATAACAAAAATAAATAAACAGGAAAAATAGAAGAATCACCACAAATGCGTCGATAACAATACTTATATACTCGTATTACTAGTGTTCTAACATGACAAAATTTACTCCTTAACGTCGACTATCAACACCCGAAGATCTGTATAAAAAAAAAACAATATTGCCTTAATCACCAAAACACACACACACACACACACACACACACACACACACACACACACACACACAAGGCTCAACACCGCCAATACAACCTAGTCACAAAAATTTTATGTATCTCAACACAAATTCATTGCCATAACTACGTGTAACACAATACCACATGATCTCAGTACATAATTTTATCGAGTACATCACCACCACAAAAATTACAATACTACCACCATCACAATACAGACGCAACACAAATTTTATGCTGTTATCAAATTATTCCCACACAAACTCTGCTGCCAAATACGACACTACTAGATCCGTAGAATTTTATGACCTGTATATTTACCTCTTTAATATGTATACAGGTATCACAACCATAATACAGTCTCAACACAAACGTTCTACTTAAAAAATTATACCAAAATATATATATACTGTATATATACCGCCTGAACTGCAAATCACACAATACTGAAAGAAGCGCAAAACCTTATCACCAGAATTACCACCACCAAAATGATACACACAAATATTACCACTGCACAGACGCAACACGAGGCTTATCCCATTACTAAAATGCAACGCAAACTTTGCCATTAGAACCAGAACTTTAATTACAGCCTAGTACAAGATCGCACAACCTTTAACACCAAAACTGTCAGCAACACGAGAGCAACACACGAATCACTGCCACAACCTTGAGACAAATCCCATCACATCCCCTCAACACACAACACGCAACTTTACCGCCAGAACTAACACTTTCAGTCCGATGATGTCTTATGAAGCTTATTCTCGCTACATCCAGAGAATCTATTAAGTTTAGAATAGATTTTTAGAACTAGAGCGGTTAGATGTAGCCTTTAATAGTCCTTCATTAATATGGTTACTTTCCAAGCTGAGCAATATCATCCGGAGGTAACAATAAACCATTATTTGATCGGGGTGAAGGGACTAACTTTCTCTACGATGATGTATTTTTCTACTTAAACAGGGTACCAAAGGACGATTTTACTCAAGTTACGAAGTTTCTAGCAGTGAAATGGTTAAATAAGGCTAAATCTACCCTCCAACTCAAAAAAATCTCCTCTTTGCTAAAATACAGGATGAACAATATATAACATTCCTCATTCACTCCCGCCAAATGCTTTCTCGTGTGTTGTGGGGACGGCTTATTCAGTGTTATCAATGTCCACCCTTCATCATTTATTCCTTTCCTACTCTTACTACTACACCCACGACCATATCAGCAGACTGAGCCGTCCCCATAACACAAAACACTGTCACTCGAGTCTCTAGGGGAGCGCAATTTACGGGCCTCCCTATAAAAGTCATCTGATTAAAATCGCTACCATACGCATTTTACTCCAACTTGGCCTAAAATCGGCATCTCTTCTTATTCAATGCTGAGTTGTAACAATAAATTAATACTATAATTACAAAAGATTAACACCAGAATAATATGCTAGTCATGAAGAAGTTCTATAGAAAGGATGTAGGGTCGTAGCACTGTCTATTTCTGGCACTCATCATTGTAAATTAAGCTAAATGAAGGACAGGATCGGAGCCTTGTTACGGTAAAGGAGGTATACCAGAGCACATGACCGTAATACAGAATTTATCGCAAGAATCATCAGCACAGCGCCGCAGCACAAAACTTATCCTATCACCATAACAATTACTACGCTGTTACGACACCAAACTTACGGTGCCGACGCCATAACTTCGACTAACACCATACCACAGTGTTTACCGTGTCACTGGAACCATTACCACAGCTCTTACGGTGACATCATACCCCGACTAACACTATGGTCCACATTCTCGTCGGTTATGGAAGCTTCCTAACGCCTCTTCCTTAGCGATTTGTTTCTGGATATGGTTGTTAATATCCTTTTGCACGTTATTTTATGCGGAATTCGGCGATATGAGAATTGTTTATGTGATACGGAGATGGACAGTAATGTGAAACAGGAAAAATAAGTAGCTTAGGAAAAGGTGTTAGGGTGCTTTTCTTAAACGGCGGGAGTACGGGCCGATTTCACAAAATTTATCGCAACACTGGAACTATTATTCCAACTCTTACGGTGTCGCCATAACCTCGACTACCACTGTATCACAAAGTTTATCGTATCACTATTATTACAACTCTTACGGTGCTACTGTAACCTCAACAAACACTGTACCGCTGCAAAACAAACCTCACCACCAACACTGCAACCACAGCAACACAGTCCCTCGTTGCAACACAGATTTATTAGACCGTATTCTAGCTCTTTTATCACTTCCTTGATAATTTTTTCCCCAGTAGCTACATGGCACGTTAATACTTTGTCGTCATTTATCCAAACTATGTTAACACTAGAAATATACATATATAAATAGTGGCCCATTTATATCACCATCAGCGTAAAAATTATCACGGGAGAAAATCACACGACCAGTACAGCTCCATACAGCATATACCCAATCACCAGCACATCACACGCATCCTATTTCACACCACAGCTCCTTACAAAACTCACTGAACATCATATCACATACTTAACTCGTCACCAGCACATCACACCACATCCCAACTCATCACATCACCACTTTAAAAATTTGCTAGTCATCACACATCACGCAGCATTTAACTCCAACCACCACCATTCACACCACATCCCAATACACTTCATCACTTATAAAACGTCACTAATCATCACTGTATCACAGAGCGTAACATCAACCACCAGTACATCACATTACCGTTCTCACATACACCATAACAATCATACACACAAGAAATGCAGCGTCGTCACCATCACAACAAACCACAACTAGAGTCTACTACGCAAATGAGAGAGAGAGAGAGAGAGAGAGAGAGAGAGATTGTGGGGGGGTAGGGGGTGATGCTGAAGTGAGTGCCGCTGGGGACAGTTGGTAGTGACCAGGGTAATGTCATAATTAATATCCGGCCGACCACCACCACCACCACTACGCCACACCTCCGCCACCTTCGCGTGTTGCCTTACAGGTGGACGGACGCGCGCTCGCCCTCGCTCCGTCACAGCTTAAACCAACTCCTTAATTTCTTCAACCATGTGACGTATTCTTTATTCCATTCTTGTTATCTCTATACGCGATTTCATTAAGCTCAGGACCTTCCCGTCTTCACTTGCTGCCCTACTGATGGAATGACACGCTCTCACCCTCGCTCCGTCGCAGGCAAGGGGTAATGCTTAATTCAGCTTCGTAAATTCTCCCATCATATGACCAATTCTTTACTCCATTCATCCTACCTCTATGCGATTTTTTTTTCAGCTTAGGACCTACCCCATTCACACAGGCTACCTTGCACGTGCACGCATGTACGCTCACCTTCGCTCAGTCAAAGCATAAACCAACTCCCTTAACAAAATTGCGTAACGTATTCTTTATTTCATTCTTGCTGTTTCTACGCAATTTTGTTAAGCTCAGGACATACCCCATACTCACGCGACATCTTACAAGTGGACGAATGCTCGCACACTCGCCCCGTCAAAGTTTAAAACAACTCCTTAACTTTTCCAATCAAGTGGCATTCTTTATTTAATTCTCGCTACCTATTCTTCATTTCATTCTTGCGACCTCTACACGATTTTATTAAGCTTTGGACCTCCCCTGGCCTCACGTTTTGCCCTACAGGTGGATGGACAGACGCTCGCCCTCACCCCGTCGGAGGAAGGCAGCGGCAGGGCTCTCACAAATTTCTAGAGGTCTGACCGTCTTCTTGGCTCCGTTCAAAGGTTACCAAAGAGTTCAATACAGTTTATTCAAAGGCTTAATATATTCTTCATTGTTGTGTTCAAAGATTTACTATGACATACTACACGGCCTTCAAAGACGTTTATATATTCTTAACCTCTATAATTATTTTCTTTCTTGGAGGGAATTTGCGTGTTTCAAGTCTCTGGTTGCTCCTCAGCCCAAAAAATATTAATAATAAAACAGTAATATAAAAATAGATTTTAAAAAATATATCCTACAACGCACGGATATTTTTCTTCATTCTCACGCTACAAGATTTTACTCGGCTCGGCATCTGCGTCACCCTCACCTATTTCCTATTCCATGAAAGGAAGACAGTGGACTGCAGGGGGAAGGAAACTTCAGCCTGCAGTCCACCGAGTTTACGCTTGACGAGCCAGTCAGACTAAGGGCTTCCTAACGTCTCTTCCTTACCATTTTTTTTTTCCATATACCATGTTAATATTATCTAGTTTGCTGTTTATCCACTCTGTCGATATCAGTGAAGGATGAACAACACTGACGCACCGGAAATTTTAGAACGCAAAATAAAAAGAGGTACTAAGAGGCCGACGCAAAGTGAAGTATGCAAAATAAATCGGTATGGAAGGGGTGTTAAGAAGCATCCTTAGCCAAACGTAAAGTTGGGTGTTACGGGTTTATCCTTAGCCAAACGTAATGTGAAGTACGCAAAATAAATCGTGAAATAATCGTAACCCCTTCAGACCAACGATATGCAGGGCGATCCATTAATAGCGCTTCAATGGCCGTATCTTATGCGTTACGAGGATGGCTCAATCTGCGGGTGTGGCAGTGGAAGGAAATAACTGATGCAGGGCAGACACTCATAACACTGACTGAGCAGTCTCGACAACACACGAGAAACCACACTATATTCTTGGCTTACTTTTACTATACCCTTTTTATCTTAGTTTGGGCCAGATTTTCGTCTTTTTACAAATTATTTCATGTAGCTGAGTGGCAGAAAAGACAAAGCTACGGCTCTACATCTTTTCCACAGCAACTCTTCGTGACTAGCAGCATATTCTAGCAGTAATCTTCTGTTACAACTCAGTATTCTAGATAGAGAGAAGGTAATTTTAGGTCAAGATAGAATAAAAAGGTGGTTAGTCTTTTGTTATAGCTCACAATTCAACCTGGAGTGACGACAATTTGGGGGCCAAGTTAGTGTAAAAGTAATATATCCCTCGATGATTTTAATAATAACAAAATTTTCTCCGTTGCCTTATAGCGAGTGACGGCAATTTGGGAGCCAAGTTAAAATCAAAAAATATATATCTCAGCATTATTTTTACTGAGCTTCAAAAATCCTCCGATGACTTTATGGAGACAATTAATTTTAGGCCAAGTTAAGAGAAAAAATAATGTACCTCTGGATGATTTTTATAACGCTTACATTTCAGCCGCTGCCCCATAGAAGGAGAGACGACAATTTGGGGGGGCCAATATTATATCTAGACCATTTTTTACACAGCTTCAAACTTCCTCCATTGTCTCATTGATGGACAGACGGTAATTTGGGAGCAAAGTTAAAGTAAACATTTCCCAGGATGATTTTTTATAAAGATTAAATATCCGCCATTGCCTCATGGATGGAGACACGGCAATTTCTGGGCGAAGTCAGAGTAAAAAGAGTATACCTCAAGACGATTTTATACAATTTCTGACCCAAGATAAGAGTAAAACGGCTATACCTTAAGACGATTTTTATTAATATTAACGTCAATTTCTGACCCAAGATAAGAGTAAAAAAGCTATACCTCAATACGACTTTTTCTGATCTTAACTTCCGCCGCTGCCTCACAGGTGGACCGACGCTCATTCACCTTCACGCCGTCGCTTGACAGGACAAACCCTAAACTCATCAGAACCCTCGGAAGCCAAAAATTTACTCTGTTCTTCGACATACTTATTTTTCCTCACACTTACTTAAGTCTTTGTCATAATTATTTTAGTCTTCGTCATACTTATTCTATTTTCCTCATTTATTTTATTCGTCATATTTATTCTTTTTTCTTCAGATTTACTTCTATTTTTCCCCTTAATTATTTTATTTTCGTCATAATTCATTCTCCGTTATATTTAATCTACTCCTCGTCATATTCATTCTTTTCTTCCTCATATTTATTTCATTCTTCGTCATATATTTTTTTTCATTTTTCGCCTTTATTGTATTTTTCGCCGTATTTATCTTATTTCTCGTCATACTTATTCTATTTTTCGTCATATTCATCTTACTGTCATATCATTATTTTATTCTTCGTCATACTTACTCTATTCTTGGCCATTTTTTCGTATTCTCGTCATATTTATTCCGTTCTTCATATTTATTTTATTCTTCGCCATATTTATTTCTGTTCTTCCTCATTTAATTTACTTTTCGTCATAATTATTGTATTTTTGCCATATTTTTTTATTTTTCATTCAATTTATTTTAACTTCGACACACTTATTCTATTAATTTATATTTAATTCTTCGTCAAACTTATTCTGTTCATTTTTTTATTCTTTGCCATATTTATTTTAGTCGTCATACTTATTGTATTCTTTATTATATATTTTCTACTCACCATATTTAATCTTTTCTTCGTCATACTAATTTTTATGTCATATCAGTTTTATTCTTAGTCATATTTTTTCTTATTCTTCGTCATATTTATTGTATTCATCGTTAATTTATTCTACTCATCATATTTATTCTATTCTTCGTCACACTCATTTTTATTCGTCATATTTTATCCCTTGTCATATTTACTTTATTCTTCGTCACATTTACTTTATTCTTCGGCATATATATTGTAATCTTCACTATATATGTTGTACACCGTCATATTTATTATATTCCTCGTCATAATTATTTTTATTTGTCACTTTTATTTGCTTCTTCGTCATACCTCATTTATTCTCCGTCATATTTATTCTACTCCTCGACATATTAATTTTATTCTTCATATTTTTTTTATTTTTATTTGAGTTAACCTTCGTCATATGTATTTTTATTCGTCATATTTAATTCTTCCTAATGACGGAAGATTTTATTCACCTCAACCACGCACGGGCAAGGCTCAAAGATACCCAAAAGGGATTTTTTTTTTTTTTTTAGTGC
>JAGKTI010000027.1:177801-193224 GCA_018397915.1 Birgus latro | reverse complement strand
TTATTTCTCAGCATTTTTATAGAGATATTTATACTTACGTTTTTCCAGCTCCTTTTAAGAAAGTTTAGCGACCTTTGTGAATTTCCTTTTGGCAACTAAACCCTTTCCACTCTAATCTTACCTAAAACTGCGTTTTTTCTTGAATGCCGGATTGTCCCAACAGATTAAGACAATAATATGGTGCTAACCACGAAGAGGTGTCATGAAAAGGATGTAGAGTCACAGTAAGGTTTATATTGCCACAGAGCTACGTGAAATAAGATGCAAAAAGCCAAAAATCTGGGGCATGTTAAGGTAGAATGGCAATAGGGCTCTTTGCACTAAACATGGTCAGATCAACGTCACCTACACCGCCCACGGCAAGGGCTCGTCAACGAATCACCTTAAAAAAAAAAAAAGAACAGTAACACCCTGCGTCAGGTCTTAAGACTGCATTAACTTCATTTTTGACTGTGAATTCAATATCGGCTGTGACAATTTGCCTAAAGAAACAGAAACTGCTGAACAGGGGCTAAGTTTAATCGACGTTTCACCAAAACTGGCTTCTTCAGGAATAAGCTGAAGAAGCCAGTGTGGGCGAAACGTCGAATAAGCTACGCCGCGGTACTGCATTTGGTGTTTCTGTATACAACGCCTGCACTGAACGAAAGAACTGTATGAAGCTTTCTTTCTTTTTCTTTTACATAATAACTTATCGATATACTGTACTGTTATTTTCTTTTTTCAAGGGAATCGCCTGTACCCTTTTTGTCCATTCTTTACCATTCTTAAATGATTCTTGGCCAAGGGGAAGGGCCATGTATACAGACGGTTTGGACGTGGTGCGGCGGCCAAAGTAACAGTGAAAGGTATAGTATTCACAGCACTCCTCTGCCATTCTTTATATACGGTGTTATATAGGGTGTCCCTACACTCAAGGTGCCATAGCATTTTTTCCTCCCTAAGAATTAAATGTTCAATGAATGGAAGTCTAATTCGCAACGGTTATCGGGTAAAGGGCATGAGGATTTGAAACGAGATGACTGGAGACACTGACAGTCAACAGTTGCCTACCTCTGTACTCTTTAAGGTCAGTTATTACTAAAAAAAAAAAAAAAAAATGCCCAGTAAGATACTCTGGTAATACATTACAAATAGTAAGGACCCCTCGTATTGACGGAGTTAGATCTCTAGCATATATCCGTGAAGTATGCGATATCGGCATCAGAGTGCTTCACTCCCGCAGAATTTAGCTCAAGTATCCACTGTACGAAGTACATTTTTTTCCTTTTTTTTTTTTAGGATGGTCGCTTTTATATACGTTTACCGGTAACCCTAACGTAACGTACCGTGACGTGACGCAGACATTCCTGGATAAGGGAACGATCCCAAATCGACAACGGGTCGGAAACTTGCATCTCATCATATAAATTTTCTCCTTTGACCTGTGTCCCCATAGTGAGGTAAAAACACAGTGATCTAAGCCTCACCACATCAAGTAAACGAGGAGAAATATGGCTCGAGTGATGAAGTTGGATAAGAAGGCTAATCTGACAAGCGCTTGCCCTGAAATCACTCCCGAACACCTGCTTGATGGTTTTAGTGCAGACTGGGCTCTTATATCTCCTTGAATGTTTTCAGAGGGTGACAACATTTCTTATTAAACCTTTCAGTCCGGTGACGTATTTTTTTAGTTCCATCTTACAAATTCCAGAAGATTATATTGAACTTAGGAAAATTATCTCATACTGATGTGGTTGGTGCAGGCTATAATTCCACCAATACAGTCTATTGTAAGCTTAACATAATCGCCAGCAGACAGCAAGAATAAATCAAACAATAAGTTTGATGAATTCATGATAAACAAACCACCTCCGCTAGACGAAACTAATTCCATAAGGTTTCAAAACAACGATAAGTGAAATATCATTGCCTACCTGTATAAGTCAACTTTTAAAAAATCATTAAGGAGTGCGACCGTACTTGCATGAAAGCTATACCATGTTTGCTCTAACCTTTTCTAAAATTACCACCTCTAAGTACCGAGATGTAACAATATATTAACACTATAATCTGATGCCTGTCACGATGAGGTGCTATAAAAATGATGTACAGCCGTAGCATTGTCTTTTTCTGCTACCGAGCTACGTGAAATATGCTACAAAAGGACTAAAATCTGGGCCAAGTTACAGTAAAAAGACTGTTGTAAATATATCTCCATTGATCAAGAATGATAATAAATAAACTAGAGTAGGTAAGTGCTGCCGAGTTAGCTCAGTACCGGGTCTATTTTTATCATAATATCCAAAGCCTAAATTAAAGACAAACTAGCTAAATATCTAATGAGAAAATGACATTATTGGAGATTCATCTGTTTCATCCACCCACCTTCCTCACCCTCTCAATTGCCTCAATCTCTCACCTGCCTCATCCTCTCACTTGACTCACTCACCAAATCTACCTCACCAACTTACTTGCCTTCACCCCTACCTACCTACCTCATCCATTCACTTCAGCTTCACCCAACCAGCTGCCTCAACCTCTTACCTGTCTCAGCCCCTAACCTGCCTTACCTACTCAACTGCCTCAACCCATCACCTGTCTCATGTGCCCACCTACCTCAACCTCCCATCTGCCGCCAAATTTGCATTGCCACCAACCTTCCACACCTTCTTACCTGCCACAATCACTCTCTTACCTCAATCCACCAGCACCACGCACCTGAGTTAGTCACCTGCCTCCAGACCTGCCTCACACCCAGACCTACTTGAACACTTGTATGATCAGTGTAGATTACTCACAACACCTGCATAATACCATAACTATGCCACAGAATATCTTGTATCTCCACATCACTTTCATACAGTTTGTCTTAGTTTCTCTCCTTCTGATGTCTTGCAATATGCCCTCTTCTTTCCTACATGACAAAAAAATACAACACCTGCAGAATATACATACAGTATATATTATTCCCATATCATTTTCTTACTATTTATCTCAGCTTCTCTCCTGTTGATTTCGTAATGTGCTCTTTCCTTTAAGATGAAAGTGCCTACTCTTACTGTTCATCTCACTTCCTCCCCTGTTGCTCAGTACTATGCCTTCTTGTTTCCTCAGATGACACAAACTGCACATGCCGTATCTCCTTTCAGAGCAAGAGGATCTTTCTAAGCTTAATAAAATCATCTTGCGCTAGCGACACGAAGAGACACTGTGAGATTATTTAATGTGCTGGAAGTTAAATGTCCTTTTTATGCAAAGAAGAAGAAGATGAAGAAAGAGAAAAAAAGGGGAAAAAATCATGTTGTAGCTCAATCGGTAGAGAGTTGGCCTGCAGTCCTTACGGACCCAGGTTCAAATCCCCGCTGGGGCAGGGAACAGTTTAAGGATTTGAATTTAATTAAATCAGGCTTTACTGATCTACCAGAAGACCCGCCGACATGTCGTAAAAATACCCCCGCTAATACCAATACACCAGTCCTGTATGTGACAGCCCTAGCATGTATTCAATATGGATGGTGGGTGTTAGTGCCGAAGTGGTGACATGCAGAGGTGTATGGTATGTAGGAGGACTGCTGGGCCTTGACTGCAGGCTGCGAAGCCTATGCCCAGAGTCGGACACAAAAAAAAAAAAACAACGATGAAAAACTCCTGTCAAAAAAAAGTCGCGTAACAACCAAAATAAAATGGAAAGGGCGTCCTCGTATTGAAAGGAAAATATATACTATAACTTACCTAAAAACAAATTATGTGTATGATAAACGAAGGATCTACCTGGTTCCAGTCTGAAATTTTTCGTATCTATGAGTGAAGAAGGAAGCACAACCAGCCCTAACGCAACTAAAGGTCAAGGAAGTTTGTTAATATGTAACCTGTAGTCTCTCCAGGACGTACCCAACACGTAGGCAACGGACATAACTAATCCATCATTTCGCTCAACCATCGTAATTACCATAAATTTCGAGAGGAGGATGGGTTTTACGCGATACAAACAGAGGGAGACGAAACGGGAAAGGTTCATACTCGGTGACTAAGTGAGGTCAGACCGGCAGCGTTGGAAAGCTTAACCACACTTATGAAAGAGCGGCAAAAGCTTAATCACACTAGAGAGGGGCAAAAGCTTAACCATACTTACAGGAAAGGTGCAAAAGCTTAACCATATTTACAGGAGAGGGACAAAAACTTAACCATACTCACAGGAGAGGGACTAAAGCTTAACCACACTTACAGATGTGGGACAAAAGTTTAACCACACTTACAAGAGAGGGACAGGCTTCATTCACTACCTTTCTCTTCGCCACCACTTCACACTCAAGTACAGGACGACACAAATCCACTCCAGACATTGAGAACAAGGAAGGACGGGGAAAGGAGGAGCTGATAATAGGTAAAAACGGAACTCCTGCTTCATCATTCCACCAGCCATCATCTCTTTACGAACAGTTTCGGCATTTCAGTAATATTAAGAGGGCTTCAGCACGCTTTCATAAACACGTCCTTTAAACTACGTGCAAATTACACATTACCGAACCTACTCAAACTTTAAAAATGGCGCTTTCAAACAATGCCTTGAGTTTCCTAGGGCGGGGATAAACACAAAAACATCCCCAAATAATACCCCTTTCCCGCTGGTTGATTTCAGTTCTATGTACCATTTTTGCACTTTTTCTTATCCAGGACAGTCTAGAATAGGTTAGGTTTGTTATCTTAGTACCAGGTTGGGTTAGTTTGTTAGTCATTTAGGTTAATCTTTTAGGTTAGGATAGAACAGGCTTAGTCAGGTTAGAGGAAAAAAGGAAGGAAAAAGAAAAATGGAAGGGTGAACATCTTGGGAATATCAAACTTAGTATGCAGAATGAAAATCTGCTTCCCGATTGTGACCAGTCATAATGTCGTTGATGATTTTCTGATTTACATTCTATAAATAGCAATACTCGCGGTGATCTACTTTAAACTTCAGTACTCGCTGAGGTTGACTTTCTATAAACTGCAATATTCGTGGTCTTTTCTCCTTCCCTGTATTCACCGCCTGAAGCTGCTGTACCTTCTCAATTGACACAGTTCCCATAGGTGTCATCTGGTGCTGGAGTGGGACGCCCTTCATATGGTGACACCAATATAACTGGGTGACTGCACTGCCCGACAATGGTACCTCACCTACCTCTACATTGCCCAAATCCCAGCCCCCTTCTGTCTGCTCCAGTTCTCCATTCCCTTCTCCCTCTCCCATCTACTCCCATCCCTTTCTCTCACTTGCCTTCCCTATTCCCATTTCCCTCTTCCTCTCCTTCCCTCCTCTCTCTTTTTTACACTCCTCCCCTTCTTCCTCTTGTCCCCTCTCCCCCTTGATTCATTTCCCTTTCATCATCCCCTTCTTTCTCCCCTGTCTCCTACCCCATCCCTTTCCCTCATGTAACCTCTACTTCCTCCTCCCTCTCGTTTCCCCTTTACGTTTTCTTTCTCCCTGCCCCCATCTACCTCTTGTCCCCTCTCCTTCCCTTTCTCCTTTCCCTCTCCTCACCCATTCTTCCTCTCCTTGAACTTACTGCCCCCCTCTTCTCCCCTTTCTTTCTCTCTCCCTTTCCTTGAACTTACTGCCCTCCTCTTTCTCCCTCTTTCTCCCCTCTCCCTCTCACCACCCATTCTCCCTCTCCTTGAACTTGCTGCCCCCTTCTTTCCCCCTCTCTTTCCCTCTCCCTCTCCTTGAACTTACTGCCCCCCTCATTAGCTTGCCACCCACAATAACAGATAAATACCAGAATTAGGTCCATTAGCGTCGTGTTCCCGGTATTTTCCACCCACCTCTTCTGAGCTCTAGCCACGATTTTTGAGATTCATTTCTGGACCTGTATTTATCAAGGATCTTAACCAATGTGCGGGATAAACAAGACTTCAGAGCTACTTACTGTTATAAGAAATGGAAATGCGTTCGTATTTATCATGAATCTTAACAACCAATTTGCGATATGAACAAGTATACAAGGATAGGTTCATATTTATCAGAGTTTCTTAACTAATTTGATAAATAATTCTTCATAGCAGTTTATTATTATTATTATTATTATTATTATTATTATTATTATTATTATTATTATTATTACTATTATTGCTATCATTATCATCAAAATTATCTTTAGTATTTATCAGGAATTTTGAACAACGTCCAAAATGAACAAATCTCCATAGGTATATTGTTAACTGAAATGTGTTCGTATTTGTCACGGATCTTGACCAATATACAAGATGAGCAAGTCTCCGTAGCCACTTCCTGTTATCAGAAATGTGTTCGTAGTTGTCAAATATCTTAACCAATTTGGGGGATAAACAAGACATCACTGTACTTCACTATCATTAAGAAACTGTTTTTCGTGTTTTAACTTAAATACCTTCCCTACAATGACGTGATATTTTTATTTACTCTTCCTCTCTTTAGACGATTTTGTTCAGTTGAGGAGAGACTTTTTCGAAATGGAAGGGTTTGACAGGGTATTCATTAACACTTCCTCTATCACGGGGCTCCTCTAAGCTGTATAAAAATCGTCTAACAGCATTGAGAGAAAAATAATAACGACGTCCTTGCCCTGGAGGGATTAATATTCACTCTACTTTGGCTATGATGTGTATGGAAGCTGTACGAGAGAAAACAAAAATATCAAACGTATAGACAAGCTATCAAATGAACGCCTTAAGCTTGAGACACTTTGTAAATACGGATCCTGAGAGCGATAGTGGTTGGAAAGTTGTTTGTATTGCTGAGCTAAAATTTTATTCTCTCATAAAATTCTTCACTCACTTTTCTTTCTGACATTTCGCAGTACCGAATTTTTCATTTCCTGCAAAATTTCAGTTGACTGTAGCACGTTTACTATAACCAAAGATCCCTAACCCCTCTCCGCACGGTTGGTGGTCTTGTGTAGTGAGATATGAGTGTCGATTTGGCTATACAGTACTCTTTTTACTGTAACTTGGCCTAAGACTGCCATCTCTCCATCTTGAATGCCGAACTGTAACAACACATTAACAATGGAATAAATTGCCTGACACGACGAAGTGCAATGGAAAGGATGTTGAACCATAACACTATATTTTTCTGCCAATGAGCTAGGTGAAATAAGATACAAATGGACGAGAATCTAGATCAAGTTAACGTGAAAGAACTACAGTAATCAAGGGGACGCATTCTAACCACATAACCAAAGTTCATCGAATTTATGTCACAGCGATACAATATTTCAGTCGTGTAAGCAGCAAGTTCCGTCTAGTGAAAAACAAGCCAACTACGGGTATACTGCTTTTACTCTAACTTAGCCCAGGTTTTCGCCCCATTGCAGCTTATTTCACGTAGCTCAGTGGCAGAATAAGACAATACTGCGGCTCCACATCTTTTCCATAGCACTTCGTGGTTTGTATCATATTCTAGTGTTAATCTCCTGTTACAGCTCAGCATTCAAGGTGGAGGGATGTTAGGCCAAGTTGTAGTAAGAAGAGTATAGACTAACTGCTGCGGTGTTTGGAGTATGTCAGCCAAAGGACATCATTTATATCTTGTTTATTTATTTATTTTGTATTTATTTATTATTTTTATTCAGCTCAGGATACGCTTTTCGAACTGAGGGAATTAACTACAGCTTTCATTAACTCCTTGGCCGGTTTTCTCGTCAGCTAAGGAAGCTCCATAACATCTTTTCTTAAGCGATTTATTTCCCTTATTACACCTTACTGTCCTCTTCTGTGTTACATAAATCGTTCCAGTACTCTATATAAATAACGTACAAAATAATATTAACCACCCATATCCAAAAATAAATCGTTAACGAAGAGGTGTTAGGGAGCTTTCTTAACCGACGAGAATATGGATGAGTTTTGGGCTACAGTGAAAAATATCGACACCGATAATATTAGTAGTATTAGCGCCAATCACGCTTTAAATGAATATACGTCGTGCGAAAACAGCTTTGACACAGTACCAAGTACTGCTTCTATTTGGCTGTAAATAAGGAAAATAATTATCCATTTCTCAAACACTGTGACAAGATGGACGGCCTTCGACATAGTATCATCCTAATTTACGGCAAAATCGAAGCATCGCAGTGTTCACAAATTATCTGGAATTGTGTCAAGGCTATTTTCACGCAATATTTTTTCAGTTTCAAACACGAGATATGCTAGTACTACGAAGATTATCAGTGTCGATATTCTGAACTTCCTTGCGGGTCAAAACTTGCTACTGATCAGTTGTATCAAATCGTCTGTTCGGTGGCCAGAAATGGAATATAAAAAACGTCATGAAGAGGGTACGATAGGATTCACTTGACATTATTATTATTATTATTATTTTGTTCAACTGAGAGAAAATGTAAACAAATACTTAAACTGCAGAATATCTACTAGAATTAAAAGGAAAAAAAAATACCGACAATAACAGGGAGAGACATGATGCGAGAGTATGTATTGGAGGATGGTGGTGTCCCGTGGAAAGAATGATCGTTACAGATTAGGGACAGAACGCTTGGGGGTCCATTTTCTCGCAGTCACCCCTTACAGGATGCGGTGCCAGGTAGTAATAAAAACAGAATTACGTTTTAACTGTCTCGAGGCCAAAATGACAGTGCTTAATTCGGGAAGCGAGTGTCGAATAAGACATATTCTAGAGTTGCGTCACACGAGTATACACATGACATACTACCGGTATACACACACACCTTATCAGATACGATTTTCTTCTGATGCCAGGTACAATTAAAACCACCAGTAATGGGAGGCTACAGTATCTCCACCTACGGAATACCACTTAATGAATAACACTTCCAGTCATACTTATGGCGTGTACAGTAAGCGAGTTTATTCTAATCAAAACTAATAAAAACTCCTCATAACACTAACTGTATGATCTGGAGAAAGGTTGTGCGATAAGAGTAAGCCTCTCTTGGGATCAACTGCTACCGTAATTCTCCAGCACCGACTGAAGACTATAAGTAAACTATGAAAAGGAGTAAAGTGGTAAAGAATTCATAAAGTTCTTATTTTTCCAGAAAACAATGCATTTCCCTTCATAATATACAGTAAACAGACAGGCACAACATGATTATTTTAAAGCCTAACAGATGGTAGAGATAACAATTGATACACTGCTTTTACTCTAACTTGGACACGACTCTCGTCCTTTTACAGCTTGTATCACGTAACTCAGTGACAGAAAAAGATAATTCTACTATTCCACGTCCTTTCCATAGCACTTCTTCTTGACTAGCATCATATTCTAGCGCTAATCTGTTGTGAAAACTCAGCATTCAAGGTGGAACGACGGCAGTTTTAGCCCAAGTTAGAGTAAAAAAAAAAAAAAGTACATCAGTAAAAAAAGAACCTCAGTTCATTATAAGCCTTACCTTCAGCCACCAGTATCCTCTGTGTCATGGACCGGGAGAGCCAAATGGTCCACTGTAGATTTCAGTCCTCGGTCCATCTGAGAATCACAGAACGGATATATTAACACGGATTTTGTCCCTCTGCCGTGTCGCTGATTCCCGTTCTCTGTACCATTTCCGCATTTTTTTTCCCCTGTCCAGGAGAGTTTAGCTTAGATCAGGTTTGTTTTCTTAGTATCAGGGTAGGTTAGTTTGTTAGTCCGTCAGGTCAGTCCGTTCGGTCAGGTTACGTTTGGTTTGGTTAGAATAGGTTAAGTTGGATTAGTAAAAAAAAAAAAAAAAAATCAAAAAATAGAAGAATGGTCATCCAGGAAAAATCAAACTTAGAAATGGTAAACAGAACGGAAATCATGAATCATAAAGGTAACAGTGCACTAATATTTTTTACCTAATTTTCAAGTAACTCTGAATTTAGTGAGGACGCTGTATAGTAACCTGAAGTGATAAATTTCCGCGAATTCTTTTGAAGCCGTTTCTGAAATATAACCAGAGGAAAATGAGGGCAGAGGGAGAGGTATAAGAGCGGGACAGTCAATTTACACACATCCTCTAGAAATGTTTATCTGAAGAAATCCACCTAATTCTTATGGCGGAAAGCATCTGGTGTGACAAAAGATGAGGAGATACAACACATCTCTGCCTCGCCGTGTGGTAGCTAGTGTCTGAATTTTTACAGCAATATTCCTAGTCTCATAAGGCCTATATTTCGCCCTGACTTCCACTTTATATTCGAAGTCTTAATCCTCTTTTGTACCCACTTCTCCTTAATCTGTTACCCGGGAGTTTCTCTAGGATTTGAATTTCACTAGAACGTTTTTAACAGCTCTTCCATTAGACCTACCGACACGTCATATAAACACCCCACTGTTACCATGCATCACACCCACCACTCCTGAATGACATACCCCTATAGCATATCATAACAGACACGACGAGAGTGCGCTTGAGGTGACGTGTGTAGGGCCATTTGCTGGGCAACAGAAATTCAGAAACGAGCCTCCTACTGATGTCCAGAGTCAGATACATTAACTTTTCTTCCATCATGACGACGTTTTGGTTTATTCTTTTAACCTCTAGACAGTTTTATTCAACTCAAGGAAGACATTACGTTAAGAGACTGGTGAGGACTGTATCTAAAGCCTCCAAGTCTTTCACTGACTTCAGTTGCCTTCAGATAGAGAAGAACAAATATGACGTCACCGTACTATATCTATCATCCAATCCTTTATAGCTGCATTAAGAATGTAATCGAAACACTTAAGTTGATATATGACCAGCCGCTCTTCTCTGAGTAGTATAACTTGAGAAATAAACCCCATTCCTCAGTCGTATTCCTTTTGGGTTACATCCTCCTTCACAACCTTAACGCACTAAACCACAAGGCGCTCCTTCGGCTATATTATTACCACTCAAAACAGTAAAATATTCCAGTTCTAGAAATCATTTGCCTTGTCACTCGATGTATGTACAGTCACCTGAAGGTGTGAATGGCGGGTGCCCCTACCTACCACCGTACTATAGGATAATAATAATAATAATAATAATAATAATAATAATAATAATAATAATGAATGAATGAATTGAGATACTGATTTCCAAACGGTAAGGAATGCTGCAAATCTCGCTGAATCGATACAAGAGCTGCACACGGAGCGCTGTGGGTCATGACATGTTATTGATGTGGCCTTGGTTTTCTGAGAAGAGTGAGTGGCAGTCCTTACACGATATATGGGCAACCTCATGACACCTTCACTCTAATATTACTTTGTCCTGACCTTGATTTTTTGTCCTGGAGCTTATTTTTTTCCTGGAGCTTATTTCACGTAGCTCTGTGGGAGAATAAGACAATACTATGGGTCTACTTCCTTTCCATGGCACTTCATCATGACTCGCATCATATTCTAGTATTAATCTCGTGCTGTGACTCAATATACAAGGAGGGATGGCAGCTTTACGCCAGGTTAGAGTAAAAAGGGCATAATGCTGGACTATTGCTATCATTACGACCTTCTTTCACACGAATACATAGGGCCATGACAGAACAGACATCTGAGAGACAACAAATAGCCTACAAGAGCAGACATAAAATGGAGACCCAGAACTGGCAGCTAACATTTACAACAAAATAAATAAATGAACGAATGAATAATACTAATAATAATAATAATAATAAATAAAAACGGTCTATGATGACCTTCCTGTAACCATTTTTTTTTTTTCGAAAGAACATGAAGGGTACAAAATCCATGTCCCTTTTCTGAAAACAAATCTTGGTTAGGGAAGAAAATTATCATGAAATGTATTTTATTTTTTGCTTGAAGAACAAATGATGGAGAGTATAGAAACGTCCCGTGTGCCTAGTCTTACCTGCAAGTAACATAGTGAGTTGCGAGAGGGAAGACCATCGTGAGCTTGTATGTGAATCCGGTCCCTGAAAAAATATAAAAATAGAATTAAATAAAAAGGCTGAGAAGACAGAGGCTACGGTGTGCCCCAGAACGAAGACAATTTGATCTGTTTATATATAGAAAAGAACTAAATGACGGACGTGGACATACACAGGATGAAAAAGATAAAGTTGTGAAGAAAAGTGAGAGCAGGGTTAAAGGAGGAGGAGGAAGATGGAGGAAGAATGTAGTTTTTTAAAGTATCCTACAAGCTATATGCTTTCTGTTATAGATAAAAGTAACGAGATTGGTATAAAGAGCATTTCTGAGACATAAACGTAGGATATATATAAAAATAAATAAATTAATTAATAAAAACCATATCTGAATATATTTTGAGAGGGCTGTCCAAGGGTTTGGTTGAAACACTATAATAACGAGCGATATGAACCGTATACAGAAGAATGAGAAACACGAGTGAGAACAACAGAGGTAAGATGCGAGCTACTGATACAAACCACCTGGGACGAGTCAGGGTAGAGAAATCAGGAACAGAAGGGAAGGACACGCCTGTGAGACACATACAGTTTCACCTTACATTTTTAATCCTATCCCTGGACAGAGGAAAGTCATGGCCATTTCACATCGAACGAAGATCTGTTGTTTATTGGTAAGGTGGTAGTTTAAAGATTTACTCGAGTGCACGCGGAAAAAAAAAAAAAAATCGAACCACCACACATATCAATCGGCGTCAATCCCTGGCTATGACATCCCTCCAGCTGAGTCCAGAAAAAGCTTCGAACCACCTACGACATGCCTCCGTTCGATGTGAAACTCTAAATACGACTCCCTCTCAAATTAAAATACAGAAAGGCTTCGAACCACCAACAACAGGTCTTCTTTCCCTGTGAATCCCTGGATATGACTTCCCTCCAGCTGAGTCCAGAGAGGTTTCGGGTCACCAACAATGAATATGAATCCTTGGCTGCAACTTCCCTCCCCAGAGTTAGAAGTAATGAGAGAGCAGAAAGTGTGACCCACGATCATAACAAGCCTAGATGGACGGACAAGGAGAGCAAAGAGGAACCAGAGGAATACTGACTCGAAAACTACTGTCCAAAGATCCGAGACTCTCTCATGAAAAACAGTCACAAGCACGACGAGAGAAGAGGGAAATAAGTCGACTCGAAAGCTAGATGGCAATTACTGTTAGTTGTAGGTGATAATTTTGTGGAGAAACATTTGTGGAAAAAGAAGGCGTTTTCAGGAATTAAATATATGCCGGTATGGTCTTTTAGTTACTTTCCCGTAAACACCTCCGCTACCATTGATGTTTTATTTCTCTTCATTTTACCAGCAGACGATTATATTCAATTCAGGAGAGACCACCTGGAGCGAAGGAGCTATAAACAATCCCCATTATCCCGTTCATTACGATGTCATTCCTGATGATGATGATGATGATGATGATGATTAAGAAGTACTGGGAAATTAGGATTATGATGATGATGACGTAGTACCAGGAAATTACGATAATAATGAAGTACTTAGAAATTAAGTCAGGATACTTCAGTCCTGGCAAAAAGGTTAAATGCTCCCCGTAATACACACTGTTGATAATTTCCAGAGCCGGACGCATTAACACACACACACACGCACACACACACACACACACTGAATCAAGCATGGATGACCCCGACTTGTTATCATCATCATAATCATTAACAATGCGAGTCAGTCTTCTGCAGGGCGAAGACCGCTCCCATCTTCCTCCACAATGACCGATTATTTGTCCGAATTACATCTCGCCATCATGGCCTCTGTGTGCCTCTTCATCTCACTTCGTCTCTGGTTTAGCTACCATTGCCCATTTGTTATCTGTTTTGCCAGCATTGCCACGCTTTTTTATTTTTTCACTGTCTTCAACTTTTGCCTGCCCCCTTATTCACAAAGCCTTATTTTCCCTCTGCATGTGACACCTGAGATATTTCTTTCCTTTCCTCACTGAGTATTTTTAAGGTTAGGTTCCAACGAGTGTGTAGACTCACTCAAAGTTTCTTACCCATAAGTTACAACAGGAGGGACATACTGGCCTAATTATCGATTTTTCTGACATACTGGTAAACAGAGCGTGACGTCATTAACCCTTTCACTGTGAGGGTCGACTTAGGTGTTCACACAGCAACGAAGCGGTTTTATTCAGATAAGGAAACTTTGACAATTTGAGCGTTAAAAGTTATCCTTGTTAATCCTATCACTATTATGTGTACATGAAGGTTATTTCGTGCACCCTAAAGCTAGACGATTTTGTTCATCTGAAGGAAAATGGTGCTCGATCTTCATAGGCCAGCTCCGGAAGTCTTTTTCGATCTTTCTCCCTATCTATGACCTCCAGTCCTTCAAACGCAATGTGTCCGGACATCTCGAAGCATCGGATATTAACTATGGATTATATTACCTCCTTCAAGCAGATTGTATCATTTTAATTTCATACTTGGTTGTTCCAGACTTTTTTTTTTTTGTAACTAAGAGAGATACTGAGAACTGGAGGGATTATGTACGGCCTTCAGTAACCTCACTACCAAGGGACTCAGATGAATGATATTGTATGGTAGAAGCAATGATTTACCACAAAATATACGTCACCATAATGAAGAGAATAAATATCCTAGGGAGATGTGGATACTGCAAGACTTTATTCATACTTTGTGCATTAATGCCATCGATACAGTAACGGCTTTTCCAATTCTTCCTCATCATCCTAAGACGATTTTATTCATTTTAGGAGGAACATCTCGAACTGAGGTTAATGAATTCTATATATAACCCTTCCAGTTCTAAAACTCTCCCCCAAGTTGAATAAAATCGTCTGGAGGTTGCCTGATCGTGTCATCGGAGTAACAGTAGCGGCAGCTGTAGACCCAGCTTTATCTGATACCGTGAACCATGTGGACTTAGGCTAAGGTTGCCATTTCTCTTGCAGTCCATCATCCTCCTTTCGAGGGACAGGGAAGTTGAGGGGCGTTTGTATAACCAGGCAGTGGAGCCTCCTGTTTATATCTGTGCCACCACATGAAGGCGCCCCTCTCCAGCACCCATGTTTGTATAAGTAGGCATCCCTTTCCAGCAGCCGCGTTTGTATAGCTAAACAGTTAATCCCTCCGGTTATATCGGCGCTGCCATATGAAGGCGTTCTTCTCCAGCACCCGTCATAGGAATAGACGGGTTATTTCCTTCTAACAACACAGCATCCCCTCTCCACCAGTCCCTCACGCCTGTTAGTTCGTATTTAGTCCGTTACATATTTGCCAAATTTCACACAGGCCAGAATTGTCCATAGCCACGACACGGGCGCACGGGAATAGCCATATATTTTCTTTAAAACTAATATGGAGGTTTTCCATTTCAAAGGATTTTACATTTTTGCAGTAAAAATTGCGCAATATACACCTATCATTGGTTTCGATGGTCCATTTAATTTCACTACATAATAACTATACTATGCAAATGTATTTTTACAAAGAGCCCCAATGGGATAAATAGCATGAAAATTTAGGTGTGTGGCAGTAACCGTCATTATCCGGGCAATAACTGAGAGGAACGCTCGCTTGCACTCACTGTACCGTTCACAG
>JAGKTI010000027.1:141402-172935 GCA_018397915.1 Birgus latro | reverse complement strand
AGTGTTGTTGAGGCATCCAGTGTTAAAGAAGAGAAACACTGAAAGGAGCATGAGGTACTGTATGATCATGATGCAGTTTTCGATGTATTGGCAGGGCTTCCTACTAACAGAACTCATCAGACTAACGTGGATGGAGATGTGGACATACAGGTTTAAAGGCCTACGTCCAGTCAGCAAATGAGTAAGTAATGAAAGCTATAGCCAACTCTTACACTTCAAAAATTTCTCCATTCCTAA
Source organism: Birgus latro (assembly GCA_018397915.1). Lineage (NCBI taxonomy): Eukaryota > Metazoa > Arthropoda > Malacostraca > Decapoda > Coenobitidae > Birgus > Birgus latro. The sequence goes on along the minus strand of JAGKTI010000027.1, from coordinate 172,698 downwards.
GATTAGTACAGTAGAATGAAAGTTACGAGAATGAAAAAAAAAAAATCTACATGGGGTCTGAAGGGGTTAATTTCGTCAAAACAAGAAGTCTCATACATCCCAGCAACAATACTGGAAGGATATTGGACTCATGATGGGCGTGTTAGGAAACATACGATATAGATACAGACACACAAGTATCTTCCCGAAGTGTGACGAATACATCGCGAAAAAAGCGAACACTCTGAAATACACACTAGAAGAGGGTTTTCATTGTATTTTGCCACTTGTAACTTTTCCTCAGACAGAACTAGGAAGGTAACTCTTCATTTTTCTGTCACCAGGAGATTGTATTCAATGTCGTTCCCGCGGTTGTGGGCGTAAGACTAACGTAACGTGAAATAGAAATAAAGTAGTTGAAAAGTATTGCCAAGAAACTAGAAATATAAAGAAGTGATTTGTAATTTATATTTGCGTATAAAATAGAGAAGTAAGCTGTAAGAAAAAGTGAAACTGCTCCAAAGGAAATTATTTATAAGTGAAGTTATGATAAGTGTTATAAGTGTTTTAGACTGCTAAGTGTTTTATGCTGTAAGTGCAGCTACAGTGAAGTACAACCCTTTTTGCCTTCCCAACACACCACTGTGCACAGTGCGCCTGGGGAAGTGACAGCGATGGGGAAACGATTGGTTAGTCTGGGACATGAGCATGCCTTGGGACGCGGCAACTGCGCCTTCCTAACGTTCATCATCTCAGTCATTAACACCAGCGCCTGGCCTCTAGAGGTAATTTGCAGTGGAAAGACGAAGAATTGTTCAGTCTTATGGTTGTTTATTGAATGTTCTAGATTTAATAATAGCTGAGATATGACGTCTAGAAAACAGGCGATTTTGCGAATTTCACCAGCGGGAGCGCGATCAATCAAAATGTAGCTGAGGTGTGGTTAATATCATCAGTAATAATGAGATCTGAATAACGAGCTGCAGGAGAATATAAATGTGCAATATACAAAATACATCGGGCATGTAGTCTCCCTTCCACGATGACCGTGAGAGAGACTACGAAGCAATACAAAAAAAAAAAAAAAGATAGTAGCCCAACCTTATGTAGCTATTTGACTGTCCTGCCTTTTTTTTCTTACTTTCTTGTTTTTTTCTTTTGTTTGTAGAATATCAATGCCCTTTATTTTTTTTTTCACCTGCTATAGAAATGATCATTGCGTACGAAATAGGAGACTACAGAAAATAACGGGAGAAAAATCCGAGTGGATATATTGGTCCCTAAGTTGATGTAAGTTGATTACCCTTTGGTAAATGCTCATATTATCATAACTTAGGTGTATGGAAAAAAAAATAAAAAATCAGATGTTTCGGAATTCGTACCTTCTAGACTAGGCCGTATTCTAGGTTGCGTAGGTAGCTTCGTAGCACCTATTCCTCAGTGATTTATTTTGCATAATGCGCTTCTTTATGCTCCTGTTCGTCACCACGTTAACCATGTCGATACTAAAAAATACATTAATAACAAGAAAGCATACTGAAGTGCAATATGCATAATAAATCGCTAAAGAAAAGGCGTTGTGAATCCTTCAGTGTAAACGAGAATATGAAATCATACCATATACTTAACCGGTATGCTTACAGTTTCATATGCCTGGTGATATTTACAACTTCAGTTTGAAAGCATTATGAAAATATGAAAACAAAAATGCTTAAGTGTACACAATATATCATAATGGTTCATTATAAAACATATTAAGTTTATCCACTGAGTATATCATTACCCAACAACAATGATAATGGTATACAATAAGTTACCTAAGCATTTGTACTTTGCCACAAAAATTACAGACAGGTGAGAACATACCAGTTACAGCCTATAGCCGCTTTGTTTTCATCTAACATCCCTAACACCTCTCAGTTCAGTTGATGGCCATGTGTAGGAATAAATCTGACTAGAAACCATTACCAAGGAGATTCATCCCTAACTCATAATTTAGACCCAACGCATTTCAAGCAACCACGACTTAATATTCGTTGTGTAGACCAGTTACATTTGATATAAATACACTGGCTATAGGCATCAGGCCATGTAGGGTAACAGATGGCTTAATCTGACATTCGAGAGATCAAGAAAGTCAACCTTTACAAAACAAAATTGTTATGCATCATTACTAAATTAGTTGTCGCTGATGCCTAGGAATATAAACAGTATATCATCAACTGTAATTTATGCCACATCTGAAAAGGCATACGATGAAGCTTTTATGACAGGGGTATTACGCTGACTGTCTAACGGTAACTATACTCCTTTTACTATAACTTGGCCTAAAATTGCCATCTCTCCATCTTGAAAGCTGAGTTGTAAAGTAGTTACCACAACATAATGGCAGTCACAAAGAAGTGCTGTGGAAAGGATGTACAGCCGCATCAATGTCTTTTTATCTAAGCTATATATATATATATATATATATATGTATAGGGCTAAGTTAGGGTAAAAGAACTACAGGCTACATAGGCAAAAGAATGGGCTGCATTCTCGAGTTTGCCTCGTGCATTCTGGCATGTGTAGACATAACTAAGACCCTAATAATTCAGAACTCAGTGCTGAACACTAATCAGGACCATTTGATAAGTATCTCAAAATATGCAATTACCAAATTAGAGCGGACCAAACTCCAACTGTACCGCTCAAAACTTCACTGAGAATATTGACAATTGCCATTCTCGTAATTATAGAAGGCAAAATTATATCTGTTGGAAATCACCAAAAGCTGATTACACAAGCTGGGGACTTACCATCTTACGTTTTCAATTGCAGGAGAAACTTGCCAGTGCACTGAAACAGTCATGACCACTTTTTTTCACTTCCCGATCACACGTTTCATACTTGGTGGTCTTCTTGAGTACACTATGAGTACGAAAGAATCGGTTCAATCGGTTTTTGTCTTCTACAACAATGGATAAAATGTGATATAAAAAAGAGCGTGCGTTTCTCTGTCGCAACAATTTGAAAATGAAGCATCACAAATTAATAGACCTAACGATTATTATTTATATTGTCTTGAAATAAAAAATATCGATGCTCCTTTCAGAAGAATAAAGGATGCAAGTAGGATAAAAGGATTCAGTATTACAAAGCGATGCGCTTTTGTTTATAACCATGACATGAACGCACATATTCATTCGTCTATAATATCCGTTGGGAATGGCGCGATAAATTGGCGGTAATTGAGCGACCCTTTTTAAACATTGGAATATGTTTTGAGGCAACAAAGCTCTCTGTCAAAGTCCATTTGACCGTCATTTCATTCTTCGTTATGTGCATAACCCCATCAATAATTTCCTATCTCCCAAAATCCTGCATTCAAGGTAAATTTCCTCAGGTAAAGGGTTTGTCAGGTGTATTTTAAAAATGCTGTAATTATAACATTTTAAGCTTAATGTTAAACAAATCAATAAAGAAATGGGAAGGGTTGTTAAGTTCCTGATGATAACTTAAGTATAACTGTAGTCTATTCACAGAAGCATTAATTGAGACAATTTATTTAAACGTCTCACCTGGCTATCCATGTCTGCAAGTTTCATTAGCCAGTTCAGGACATTATGTTCCAAGATTCATTTTCTGAAGGCAACCAAATGATAACACAGACAGTTTGAACAGTTCTTGCTGTACTGCAGGCGCTGCTGGTGACCGGGGGCAATTGATTGGTGTGATTTAACACATTGGTATGACTAAGCTGATATCTGCAGAGCTGACTAGATATTGACTGAAAGGGGAACACTGTTTCCATGCTTCCTTGACAGTGACCCTGCCTAGTATGGTTGCACTTAACTAGTACAGCATATCTCCACAGATTGCTTGATAGACAAGCTTCTTCACTGTAGCAAGGCAGTGTTCCTTCACAAACAATCTCACATTACATTCTGGCAAGTGGAGAAAGGAAAGCATGAAATGGACATGGAAGATAGATTAACTGAAGGCAGAAAAGTGGTTGGTACAATGGGTCTTTATATGGAGCATAAAAATGAGTATCCTACAAATGCTGCATGAGGGTGCATTAGTACCCACATTAATGGTGTGTGTGTGTGTGTGTTTTTCCCTCGGTACCATGCCTTCAAGTGCATAGTCTACTGTCTTACCAGCCCAAGGCCACTCATGTAACCATGTTGCTGTTTGTCAAGCTTTGTAACAGTTCTACGTGTCAGACACATGCCAAGCCTGGCCCATGTGTCAAAGACCAGCATCATCAAAGAAGGACTCTGTGGTGATGGGGCAAAATGTGACACAATGCAACATGGCTCAGAGCAGCAGGAAAGGGACCCGATTCTGAACAGCACAAAGGGTTTGCTCCAGATGTGAAAAGAGGCCAAAATTCAGCATCATGTACCTCTGTACACCACCATGATCACTGATAGTGCTGCCACATTGTGGGAGAACCTGAATCAGCTGGAAAGAATGGGGAATAACAAACTAGTTGCTCCTCATGTCTTTATGGCTAGTTTGGACTGATCTGAGTGTACTACAGTACAGTACTGTATTCCAGAACTCAGGCCCACCTTCGAAGCCTAAAACTCAGAGAGGAAGCAGTGAGTGCATGGTGGAAAGTAATGGAAACAAAGGGAGACAGCTTCAGTTAAGGTCAATTTCAGTGGAATGGGGCTATTCTTGAGGAAGATTTTCTCTATAATCTTAAATCACAATAGATGAGAACCATACACAAGGCTCCCAAGAAGCATACGACCCACTCCTTACTTGTAGAGTTCAGTGTTATTGGTGAATTGACATTCTACCTCATAACTACTTACCACACAGACAGCCCTCTGCAGCTGCAGCTTCATCAGGGAGTAACCTGGAAGTGATCTGGCTCTCCAGCTCAAAAGTTTGAATGGTTTTATGCCATGCCACAAGTACACTGTTGGTTACCTGCCACCTCTTTTGCTTCAGTACACCTGGTCTTACTCAAAAAGTATCTCTAAACTATCCACCTAGACATCCATCTACTCTTACATATGGAGCCCATGAAGCAACAACACTCAACAGTTTATTTAGCCAGTAAATAACAAAACATCACACTGAGTACTGTAGTGTAATAATCTATTCATGTCGTATATTCAAGAATGACGTCAGTCATATACCACATTTATTTGTCTTCAAGAATAAACTTACACCAGACACACTTTCCGGTAATCATTCTTTACTCTTAATTAGCATCATCATTTTCCCTTTAATTTTGACCAAATATCAAATTACAGTTTTGACATCTTTTACGTTGGTGATGACCTGCCTGTATTATTAGTATTATTGATTCAGTATGCCTGGTCTTACTCAAAAAGTATCTCTAAACTATCCACCTAGACATCCATCTACTCTTACATATGGGGCCCATGAAGCAAAAATACTCGAGTTTATTTAGCCAGTAAATAACAAAACATCACACTGAGTACTTTAGTGTAATAATCTATTCATGTCATATATTCAAGAATGATGTTAGTTATATACCACATTTATTGGTCTCCAAGAATAAACTTACACCAGACACACTTTCTGGTAATCATTTTTCAGTCTTAATTAGCAACATCTACACGCCCTCTTCTGTCTTTCTTGCCTTCATTCTTTCCTTGTCCTTCTGCCTGTGGGTGACTCTACACTGAGTGACAAGCCAAATGGTTTCCTGTACACCAGGAAACCATTTACTACGCTGGGTGGTAAAAACAATAACCAAATTTTGGTGCCTAGTGGCTTAGTGGGTAATTACGGCGGTCCAATCGGATTGAGCCGGTGAAGGTTTATATCCGAGGGGTGGTTGGGGTTTATTGCTCACGTAATGCCATTCAGGAATGAGTGAGGATAGTCACTCTCATCTTAAATGTCATGACCAACTTTCCTAGCCCCGGGCTCCTACGCTCCTCTAAGGGGCGACATAGAATTGGATAATGAATGAATGAATTAATTAATTTTTCCTCTTAATTTTGACCAAATATCAAATTACAGTTTCGACATCTTTTACGATGGTGATGACCTGCCTGTGTTATTATTAATCATTTCACTGCTATGGACACACTGAATTATTTCATTCTGGCTAATGCCAGACAATTTATGCCCCCTAAAGGATGAAACTGATAAAAAATATGGTATATAATAATGCTTGCCAAAAGTTACTGCTTGTACTCTCAAATCTGTATTTGTCAGACTCAGCAGTCACAAGCAACTACAGTACATACTTAAATTAAATAAAACCAGTGTATCATGGACATTAACAACAAGAAACAATGTAGACATATGGCACTTTCTTTGATGGGGATTAACTGCACCTTACCTACATTATCTCAGTCTTTAGGTCTGTAAAGAAGTAACTCCTTCAAATAAAATCATAACCAAGAAGTACTGGTACCAGTAAAAATCCAATGGTTGGTAGAGTCATTTTAATAATCTGTGTATAAAAGACTTCCATGGAATGAAATTTGTGTCTGTTATTTTACATAAATAAGTCCCAATGATAAAAATGACATATGGCATCTATTTCTGTTGCTAGGTATCATTATGAAAGAAATTTTATTGACATGTGGTTTATGCTCCTAAAATTCTGCCACTACAGTTCTACACAGTATAAGTTTTGCAAATTAGCCCTAAATATTATCAACTACCATAAACGAATCCCACTCTGTCAACAGCCCAGATATTACCTCTGATGTCATCCCAATAACAAATTACTATCCTTATTAATATTATAAATATAGGGGGAAAACAAATCACAATACTACATAGTATCAATATACTGTACATTAGATCCTTTCCTTGATGAAAGCTTCATAAAAAAAATATACAAGCATTCTATGTTCCGTCTTAAGTCAAGCTGCTCAGTCAGCTAGCAATTCTTCTTCATCCACATTGATGTCCTGTGAATAAAAGAAAAAAACACCATAAATAAACTACATTAGGCAGTAAGTTTAATGATGAATCGGGCTGATTAAATAAGATAAATTAAAATGAATGAATGAAAATATAATTTATTCCATCAAAGGAGCTCTCCAGTACATTCATCATTTAAAACATTACCAAAGCAGGTTACTGACAATAAAACAGAAAACAAGTGTTACATGAGGAAAAAATGTTCTGCTACAACTCTATCTATCTATCTATTACCAGACGCCTCAATCCCACACAGGGTGGCCACAAACAGAACTGCACAGTCAGAGAATGTCATAAGGTTATCTAACACCGCCAGCATGAGCTACAAACGGTAACTTCATTTTTTTCTGATATCAAAATACATTCAGTAATTTATGTGTGCAAAACATCAGTGTATATATACTTGCAGCATTTATCATCTGCTCAGCAAGTCAAGGTTAAGGTTTAAAATTTCTACTTGCTACTCACATTCGGGTCTATATTGTCCTCAATCCTGACTTTTTCAAGATCCAGCTCCAGCTCTCTCTCCAGTTGTGCTTGGTCCATGGCTGCACGTCCTGCCCCACCTCCACCACCTACTGCCATAACCACAGGTTAGTGACTCAGTCAAATGTGAAGGGACATATAATGCATCAGGGAGAAAGATTTAAGAAGATAACGGTTTCAAAGAGAAGAGGGACATTAGAGAGCCAACAGAAAGTTAGGGAATCCAGTGGAACATCAGGGAGTCAAGATGATTATTAGGTGGTCAGCAAATGTAATTCAAAAGGAATGCCACAGATCAAAATTAATATTATGTTCAAAATTAATATTATGATACCAAGTAGACTGTCAAGGGATGAAGGGGAAAGGGGGTGTAAAGGGAATGATTAGGTGGTCAGCAAATGTACAGTAATTCAAAAGGAATGCCAATGATCAAAATTAACATTATGATACCAAGAATGTCAAGGGATAAAAGGGAAAGGGGCGTAAATGGAATGGAGGTAGAAGTGAAGGGAATGAGAGGGAAGCGGTATTAAAAAAAAAAAAAAAAAAAGGGGGGGAGGGGGGAGAGAGATAAGGGATTAAGGGGATGAGGTGAAAAGGACAGTGATTAAGGGGAATGAGTTAAAGAAAAGCAAATTAAGGGAAAGGGGGTAATGAATGAAGAAAGAGGGGTGCAAGAAAGGGGTGAAAAAGATGGCGATGATAGAAGTGAAGGGGGGGGAAGGAAGAGAAGGAATGAGGGAGGGATACAAAGAGGAGGGAGGTGAAGGGACGAGGATGTGAAGAAAAGGCGAAGGGTAAAAACTCCTGGGATACAGTAGAGGGTTCACCATTAGAGCAGACAGTCATAGCTCCTGTGCGGGGGGTCATAATTAAAGTAAGGGGTCATGGTAAAAGTTTGGGTTATGATAAACTTAGGCTCGTGGCAAAAGTTTGACGCGGGAAGCTATGGTAAAGTATGGGGAAAAGTTTTAACCTGCAGTGTCATGATAAAATATTTTGGTCAGAGAAAAAGATAAAGGTGGTCATATTAAAAATTGCAGGTAATGGCAAATTTTGGAGGTTATTGCAAAAATTCAGGACCACGGAAAAAAATCAAGGTCCATTGTGAACACTGTAAGTAAAGGAGAAAGTCATGGAGAAATAGGTAGCAATGGTGCCTGAAGCCATGGGAAAACAAGAGGGTTAAGGAGAAGGCAAGGAAAAAAGATAAGACTGGAAACAATGGAATGTGCAAGGTGAATATGAGCAAGGTACGTAACATCACAAGGTGAAAAATGGGCGAAGAGAACAATAGAACAGCTGAAGATGAAAAGACTGAAGGGAAGGGAAACAAGTAGTGTCATCAAGGAGGAACTTCTGGGAGGAGTATGGGTCATGAGATTGAGATTAAGAAATTGAACTGTTTTGAGGCATGAACTGGATGGGTTAATATGTCATGTTTGTAGACAGGTAGCCAAAGCAAAAAATTATAATACAGTACTTCAAATAATGCTGGTGATATCATGATGTGTAGAATGTGATGAAAATTTATTCAGAGATAAGTTAATCAGCTATAAAAATGTTAAGAATGAATGCAGTGAGGTTATAAAAAAAAACAATTATGAGACTATGTGGAAATATTAATGGACAAGATAGTGAACTATAGAGGCAAGGCTGGGGAAACTTACATAAAAAAAAAAAGGCAGTCCCCACAAGACAAATTAAACTAAAGATGGCATGCATTAAACAACTACAGTGCCTTGCATACTGCAATTAAAGAGCAATTTTAATATCTAAATACTAGTAAAACACAGTGCAAGAAACAGTGGTGCTGGCATCAAAAGAGTGTCACAACACACGTCATAATTGAGCTTTGAGGAACACAAGATGAAATTGCCTACATTAAAAAGGAAAGAGAAAAAATTAGTTTAAAGAGGTCATATCCAGTTTGCATATCAGTATTTAACATTCACAAAACAAGAGATGTAAACAAAAGCTGACAAAATAAAAACACATTGCTACACTTTAAGACTAGTGAAATGGGGGAAGAGAGGACTGGAGGGTCTAGGTTTCATCATTAATTACTGATGTAAACTAGAAGTTATCTCTTATTAATACATATTAGAATAACTCTCCCAAATGTATGTATTTTATCTTTTAAGTGGAGGAGGTTCCAGGTTTATCCTGATTAATAAGATCACCTAGTACTGAACCACATATAGCTCCTTTCAGTGGGAGAGTTGTCCTTCAGCTGATTAAAACAGCTTGACATTTACCAACATAAAATATATTAGTGTACCTAATCCAATGATGATGATGCTGATAATGACCTAAACAAATAAAGATGTAGACATTTTACAAAGCAGGCTCCAAGCAGGATATAAAGTACTGATCCCACATTGTAAATTTCCTCACACTAACAGTAACAGAGTCTGCCTGCTAAATAAGAGATACATTAGTGTAAAAGAAAGGAGATGGTGGGGAGAATGAATCCACTATAATATGGAAAAGTTCACTAAACTTGAAATGGTAATTCAGTTCATCATATTAAGGGAAAGATGGGCATATCATGGGTCACTGACTGGGAATATATCAGAACACGGTAAATGCTACAGAAGGTCAAAAAATTAAGCTCCATCTTCATTTCATCATCTAGGCTGCTTTACTTAGCCTAATTATCTTTCAAACTTGCACAATACTGTATTAAAGTTTAATTATAATGAGCCTAAAAGACTAAATCAAGTCCTAGAACTGGATTGAATTTCATATCAGATATGAATTCAAAGAGGTAAAAAACATTATCTTTAATAATTTTACTAGTACCGATAAGCACTTCCATGTGATGAAAGGTAAATGGAAAATATCACAAGACCCAAACATGCACCATCACCATAAAAAAGCTAGTTTAGTTATATAGTCTACCACCATCACACAATCTACACCTCAAACTTCATTTCTGCTGTGCTTAAGGAACAAGGTGAATGGTAATCAAATACAGCATCTATTTATCTACCTACAGCCAGATGCCTTAATTCCATCAGGGATGGCTATAAACAAACTGTCTCCATGTCACCCTGTCCCCTGACATTAAAAAAATTATAAATCCTATGTGAGCAATGTATGTCACTACTTCAGTACAATTAAATAACCTGACACTAATGAAATGGCTATATATACACCACTGACATTAATAAACCTTCCAATGTAAGCAAATTTACAGATAATGTAAAATAACTAATGATAATGTCTGGCACTGCACTTAATATTCAATATTTGTATTACATTTTTTGTCTGAAAATAAACGATATTGAATGCCCAGCAATTTATCAGCACCATAGGTCTACCATTCTACAGGTATCCCTCATTTAATGGCTCAATTGCACTTTACAAAATACGATCATTCTGTGAGCAACTTTTAAGTGAACATACCACAACCTTTCTTTACTGGAAAAGGTCTGAGGTGGTTTTAAAAGTCACCATTTATTTTTTTATTTTTTTTTACATACATAGTACACCCACAGTTTTGGTCAGTTATAGTAAAATACCACTGGAATACAATACTGTAAACTCAGATATAAATTTCTAGCATGGTATATAGCAAGGTGATGTTATTGACAGAAGGGAACTTTGACTTCCTTTTGCCAATTTATATATATATTAGTGGTACATGGGGGCGCTCATCATCCACACACTTGATGTAGTGCTGCTCTCAGATGACTGCCATTTCCTCTCTTCCTTCTTTCCGTCCTTCCTTCCTCTTCTGTATTTCTTTCCTTCGTTCTTTCCTCTTCCTTCTGTCTACGGGTGACTCTACACTGAGTGACAAGCCAAATGGTTTCCTGTACACCAGGAAACCATTTACTAAGCTGGGTGGTAACCATATAAACAAATCATGGCACCTGGTGGTTTAGTGGGTAATTGAGGCACTCCAACTGGATTGCACCTGTGTAGGTTTATATCCAAGGGATGGTTTGGGTTTATTGCTCACATAATGTCACTCAGGGATGTGTAAGGCTGGTCACTCTCATCTTAAATGTCAGGACCAACTTACCTAGCCCTGGGCTCTGCTGCTCTTCATGGGGCAACACAGGTTTAGATGATGATTATGATGATGATTTATCCATCTACCTATCCATCTACTGCCAGACACCTTAATTTCATAAGGTGAGGCCACACAAAAATCACCTCCATGTTGTCCTGTCCTTCGCCATTTCACTGTCCTGCTCCCAGCTCACACCCCCTTCTCATATACCCCTCCACTCTATCCCTCAATCTCATCCTTGGCCTCCCCCTCCCTTTCCTCCCCCCCTCCACCTCACTCACATACACTCTCATCATCAGTCTCTTGCTCTCCATCTTCTCCATATGGCCAAACTATCTCAATGTATTTCTCCAAACACTTTCAATCACATCCACATCCACACCACATCACTTCTTCCTCATTTGTCAGTCTGTCTCTCCATGTGACTCACATGGGACTGGAGTGTATTGGTGCTGTGATGAGGAGAGGTAGGCTGAGGTGGTTTGGACATGTGGAGAGGATGGGGGATGATAACTGGGTGCAGAGGGTGAGAAGTGTTAATACTGGGGGAGGGGTTGGGAAGGGTAGACCGAGAAAAACATGGGACGAGGCCATTAAGTGTGACCTAAGGGTTAAGGGACTGAACAAGGAGGCTGCCAAAGATCAAGCAGCATGGAGAGCCGCCATTAGGTGACCGAGGCCGACACATGCAAGCAAACTGGAGCCTTCAAAAATGAAACGATATATATATGTATATATATATATATATACTGTATATATATACATACAGTCACAACTTGTTATACGATGGGGTTACATCAGGTCATACTTTAACGTATAACTAGTTTATCGCAAATCGAGAGATTGAAATACATTACAAAAGGGGAGTTATGTCAACTCAACCCCCCAGAGTCACCTACCCAAGACTGTACACAAATCCACAGTACAGAAATTCACCCAAACACTATCACACCAATACACGCAGCGTTACTAACGTACAGTAAGTCCATGCAAAAATACAATAATCACACTTGCGTAATGTTGCCTGGTGCTACACGATGTACAATGCTGGGCTAAGAGGTGACAATAGCAGGGAGGCTGACGTGAACAAGTGGAAAAGACAGGACTTTGAAGGGGTGGCGGGACTGCGCAACTGAAGCAAAAGAATGCACAAAGGGGCCACCATCTTGCCTGAGACGAGCGACAGTCACCTTGCATGCGCCTGGCGCTTTGTATGAAATTTTCCAATGCCAATATCGTTATTGTGGGAAATTCACTGTAAAACAAATTTTGGGGTGTAACTTTTCTGTTATCATTGTAGCGAATTATCGTATACCGAATCAACGTATAACGAGTTGTGACTGTATATGTATACGGTAAAACCTCGATAACGGAATTCAATAGACCGAAATTCGCTTTTATCAGACTTGAGGAGCTACCGAACTAAATTCCTATACAGTATATCAGAAAACGTCCAATAAAGCCAGAGACAGTCCGAACTGCCTGACCACTTCAGCTATGTTCATCACAATAAGATAAATAAAAGACATGTTTATCAGTGTACAGGGTCATTGGTAGACATCAGGAAGGGCATCCGGTCATAAAATGCTACACGCTCCAATCCAAAAAAGGCCGACGCATGCAAGCATGTTGCAGCCTTCAAAAACGAAACGAAACGACGACAGTACATTATTATTGTATATATTGTACCACTTGATAAATGTAGTGAAATTATAACACAGTACAATACCACACTGGTAGTCACAAGAGTTTAAAAACCGTTCATACGATCCGGACTAATGTCTGATATATTGGAAAAAGTCCGGTTTAACAGGGGGGAGTCCAGACGTCGTTTTTATCAGAATTTCGCATTTCTCGGAATGGCTTGGGCCCCAATTAGTCCGTAATAGCGAGGTCTTCCTGTATGCTATCCTCCTCAGTCTATAATTCTCCCTACCTACGACCTCTACTCTTTTATACTTAATGTATCCAAGCACCTCAAAATAAATGGATATATGATCTAACACTCTTATTTATTCAACTGCCTTTAGTGGGAAAAATTTCAATTTTTTTTTTCTCCTTAAATAGATATTTTAACCATAAAAATTCATCAACACGTTGAATAAAGTCTTATAAAATTAGTTATGAAGTTAGATCTAATGGAAGAACACTCAAGTTGGAGATGATGGCTGTGCCTTATAAGCAATGGTTGACAAAAGGGTTTGATCACATGAAATACCCCCAGGACATAGGTTTGTGTTCTACCCTTAAATGACCTGGACTAAGGTTACTGAACTTCAGGGCACTGGGGTAGAGTGGGACTAGATGTCTGTACTGTTATCCATCCATCATCCAATCTTATGTTGCCCCATGAGGAGTGTAGGAGCCCGGGGCTAGGCAAGTTGGTCCTGACATTTAAGATAAGAATGACCAGCCTCACTCATCCCTGAATGGCATTACGTGAGCAATAAACCTCAACCACCCCTTGGATATAAACCTTCATTGGCTCAATCCGACTGGAGTGCCACAATTACCCACTAAACCACCAGGCGCCATAATTTGGTTATGTTGTTACCACCCGGCGTGGTAAATGGTTTCCTTGTGTACAGGAAACCATTTGGCTTGTCACTCAGTGCAGAGTCACCAAGCAGAAGGAACAGGAAAGAATGAAGGAAAGAAAGATAAAAGAGGGAGTGTAAAGTCACCTGTAGACAGAAGGACAAGGAAAGAATGAAGTAAAGAAAGATAGAAGAGGAAGGAAGGAAAGGAGGGAGGAGAGGAAAGGGCAGACACCCGAGAGCAGCACTACATCGAGTGAGTGGATGGTGAGTGCCCCCACCTACCTTTGTACTGTTATACAAATATTAATGAATAAAATAGGTTAAAGAGTAGCATAAATATTGCTGACCATAAAAAGTAATACAAATGACCCTACATAATATATTCTAAACTGTGTAGGCTACCATGTAACTAAGTTAGCTTCAGGATCTCTATTTGTTTCTGTATTTAATTAATGTATTATATAGTTAAAAAACATCTTTTATCTCTATGTTATGGGCTTTTGATATGAAAACATCTTATAATATGATTACTTACAAACTTCTGTGATCATTAACTAACAGAATAAAACCATTATAAAAATCCAAATGCTTCCTGCTATAGCAACAGACTGTTAGTAAGTAGGTTATTTTGTTAGTACTCTACTTACTACAGAAACAGTATCAAGCAGCGGACAAATCTCAAGTATATAAAATTACCACATTTTCAGTTAAAGTATCTGTGGTCTGGTATACATGTGGCAATTAAATTACAAGAACAGCAAGGTATGTGCCCAGTATCTAGATGAAAAGTTGCAAGAAACTACAAAATGCATAAATGACAAAAGTTATCACAGTACATCTCTGTCATAATTATGCAAATACAGTCATTTCTATTCTTGTATAAACTCAGTAACATAATTACAGCTGCTGTGAGTGATTCTTAAGTAATGACAGGAATAAATGGGGCAGCTGCATGAAGGTCATAATGAGGGCAGGCAAACAGACCAAGCAACTCGTAACTGGCACACGGTAAAGTGTTCTAGCAATGGTAGGTTCACTAGAGCTAATACTGATTACTGTACATTGGCATCTTGGGCAGAAGTCTAATGCACAAGTAGGGTTCTTTGAGCATAAAGGTACAAGCAGTTTTTCTGGACTTTACTTGCAGTCAGTATTAATAGCCATAATTCCAGTAGAAATGACTGATGTCGTGCTTAATTATACAATGCAGTTAGTAATACAGTATTACTGAAAAAGTATCTCTTCTCAATTATGAAAGTCTGATGAGAGTTTCTGGCTTATTTTTCTTGGAGCCAGTTAAAAGAAACAATGGCTATGACCTAGACTATACTGTACTAGATGTATGAAGATCTAAATATATAATACAACACTACCCACAAGCATCAAGAGTATCGTCTGTGTTGGTCACACACGTGTCAAGCCCTTATATTATCAACCATTAGAGATTTGGGATCATCTTTTCTTCTTCAGTTTTACTCACGAGTTATAGCCTTACAGTAAAAGTGATTATATTAATAGCTTTCTATATAACCACAATAATGATGATCCAAATGAAAAATAGCTACTAAACTGATTTACTATCATACTACCGTTTTTGTTTTTTCTTGGAAGGAACAATCTTGAGGGCTTCTGGCCTATGGTTTCTTCTTCCTTGCAAAAAATAAAAAATTTCTACACAAGTCCGATATAATTACTGTTGAAACTTACGAAATTTAGTGCACTTTGAAAAGTTTCAGTGGTTTACTTTTAATGGGAAGATAAAACTCCTCCAATGAATACAGTGCAATTGTCTGACAGCAGCCAAAATACACAAGATAAGGTTTCCTATATGCTGATGAGGTTATTTATAAACTACAGAGCGTAAGCCACTCCTAAACTGAATAAAACTATCTGTTGGTACCTGTAAGATTTTTCATACCTTTCAAAATTACATTATAGCAGACACTTGCTATAACAAACCTCACTATAAATGATTTTGGATTTAATGACTGCCTCAGAGCTCAGCAAATTTTGGCAAGCTATACTGATCAATGGTCGTCTAATGGGGTGCATCACATGGCCCTTTTGAATGCCTCTGAGCCCACCAAATTATTTTTCGACTACACCAAACAATGGTAATTAAATTTGGCAAATTATGCAGCCTTTCTGAACTGAAAGTGCCCTCTCCCCACCGTGACTGCCGAGTTACAATAGGAGATTATGGTAATATTGTACTAACCCCACAGAAATAACAACAAGGATGTGAAATAAGCTGCATAAGGGCAAAACTATCAGCCACGTTAGTGTAAAATGGGTAAAGTGTTAATTTCTTATACTGGAATGTGATACTGTATTACACTCTTCTGAATTCCCACCTGAGGGGGAGGGGGATCCTCAGATTTAACGGACCTTCAGCTTTATGAACCTGGCTTCCCTCCAATTAGTTTGTTATAGTGAGGGTCCACTGTACAAGCTACTTTAAATTGGCCTGCACTCTGTCACAGAGAGGGAAAACCTGAGAAGCTGTTTTTTTCTTGCCTGTTGCCAAATATATACCTGGAGTTTAGGCGTGTCTACCAAATCGAAGAAACCCTTGGTCTTCGACTATTCAATGATGCTGCTGCTATTTACATAATTTACACCAAACTGATGAGAACATGATGTTAATGTATAAAAATGAGCTTAAACCACCAGAGTTACTTTTTAAAGTCCATAGCTACACTATACAAGAATCAGTAACTTTGTTTACAATAATCATGCAACTTTCACAGCCAAAACGTTCATTACTTTGTGATGTATAAATTGTTTCTGACAGCTACAGTATAACTGATACTTTGAAAAAATCATCAACTAATTATATCTGTGGCAAAATAGCAGTAATCAATAACACTGAATAAAAAAGTACCAAATTTATGAATGGTATAATAATGTTCCTTACATTACAAATGTCCTTTGACAGTTAACTCAAAAGCGATATTTACATAATTTTCTCAGTAAGACTCGTGTGCTTGACAAAGAAGGCAAGATGTTCCCTTACCCCTTACCAACCAAAAAATTACCTAGCGATTCATTTTTCATCTGCTCCAGGCCCCAGTCTTCCACATCGTCCTCATCCCAGGATATTAACTTTCGTGCTGTTGCTGCTGCGCCTCCTTCAACTAGATCCTCATCTTCAAACAGCTTTTCTTCCGCTGTGTCAACCTTGCTCTCCGATACAACAGCAAAATTACTCTCATCTTCCAGAAAGTCAACTTTTGGTGGAATTCCAACTCTAACATCTTCATCTTCTTGAGCATCTTCAAAGGGATCTATGCCAAAGCTAGAAGCTTGTATGCTGTCACTTTTATTTTCAATGCTATGTGGCTTGTCATCGACAAATGAATCAACACATTGTACTGGATCCTCCTTCACCAATGAAGGAATATCATTCCCTAATAGATTCTCCTCCACCATGTTTATATCAGCATCTTCACCTCTCACGATTGCTTCACTGACTAAAAGCAAGGTACAGGTAGGTTCAGTAGTTGGTCCTTAAAAACTAGGCACCTGTACCATGATCATATTGAATATGAACTACTATTCATGAGCTTCAATTACTGTACTATGTGGCAAGGGTGTTGAAATGTGAAATCATGCAAGTTACTATTAAGTATCTAAATGAGAAAAACTCAATCAAATAAACCATTAGAGAATGGTAATCAAAATAATTACAGCAATGTGAATAATTTTATGAAAAGTAGGAAGACAATTAAACCAACATAAGCTAACATCTTAGTATAGCTGGGCAAACAGTACCTAAAAGTTAATACAGTACAAACAAATACATGAATAAGAAAACAACTACTGAAGGAAAAGCACTACCATACATTAACAATAAAAATATGCAAGGTCTACTTTATCTGAACTTCACACACACAACTCCTTTCATTATGGATAAAACTGGATATGATTATTATATTCCAAAACCAGCACTGTTACTTCTTATTTCTTGAAATTTTTTATATGTAATATTGGAGGTTCAGTCTATTAGTTTGTCTTTCATGTGAAACACAAAAGCATTGCTAAAAGTTGTTTCATTAACTTAGAGGAAAAAAAGTACAGGACCAACAAAACAATCCTGCATAAAAAATAATTCTTGGTCTTCCCACAGATGTCTACAACGTAAAAAAGAAGGATTTTGTAAGGCTAAATCCATTTATCACTCTTCTCTCTTTCATTTTTTGAGGCACCCTTTGGGAAGAAGCCTCAAGCCACTTTTGATGTTACACAGGCATTAAGAATGGTGATGGGTGAAACCAACCAGACTCAGAGGTGAGGATACAATGCATTACTTCTTGTCTCCAGCAGTAATGCTGCACAAGGCATGATGACCTATCCCCAGCATCATTAATGTCTTGTCTGCTCAACTATAAAACTCTGCTCATGTGTACACATTCCAGTCCCATTTGGTGATGCTGGTCTTACCACCAAGACCTGCGTGCATGGCCAAAATCAATATGACGTGAGGAGATGGACATGACTCCCTCGAGCAGGGTTTACTGAATCAGGTGTCTTCAAATTCACTCTCAACTGAGTAAACAAGATATTAATGACATCAGAGGAAGGTCATCCTTCCTCATGAGGAAAAATAACTGGAGACACAAAGCAATGCACCATCTCCTCTACTCTCTGAGTCTGGGAAGATTCCTGGAGTCACCACTTCTAATGCCTCAATAGTATTGAAAGTAGCTTGAAGTCACCCTTCCTGATGGGTGCCTCCAAATGAGAGTCTGCAGAAAAAAGAATTACTGGTTATCATATGACAATGACCCAAGAGTGTATTGCCACATTTTGTAAATGCACCAATACATATACAGTATTAATATGGAACTTTTGAATAATTTTTGGAGAAAATTGCATTTATGATTTACATTTTTTTCCTCAACCCAGTTGCTGTGTGTAATATAAAGTGTTATCCATCTCTGTGGTGCACACACTGCTGAAAACTGATCCTCTTCACTTCAAAATTTTAAAAGAAATACTTACCATACAAAATAAAAATCCATACATAACTTATCAATCATTCCACTTCCAAATGATATCTACTGGGAGATTTAAGGTGCCCTAAGTCATGCATTATGATGAGTTGAAGACACACTGTTTCTGGCTGTTATAGCATGTTTAGGCTGACTAGTGCCAGGTGGGCAGAAAGTAGCCATTACCTACCAACCACCATGTGAGACAGAGGTTGTATCACCCCACACTTAGCACCATCAGCCACTAAAGAATATCCTTTTCTTTACAAAATTAATCAGCAGCATTTCCATAAATCATGAAACTCACACACCATAACAGGTTTTGTAGCGATCTCCCCTGTCTACTTTTCCATGTTATAAACTACATCATGGGGAAATAAAAAAAAAAATGGTGAAAATTAACAGTGTGAAACAAGAACGTACTGGTATCATGGGCAGGCTGTGGTGCAGGGGTGGGTGTGAGAGGGTCGAAGGGGAAGGTGACCACTGTAGGCGGCTGGGGGGATGGTGGTTTTGGGGATAGCACAGGGGCAGCAGCAGCAAGCTCAGGAGGGGCAGAAGGCAGGAAAGGTGCATCTTCTGAAAAGCTCTGACCACCTGAAGATGGAGAAGTAAGCTACAATAAACTACTAAAGTAAATACAGTACTACACAAAACAATGAGTTACTATCCAGCACGAATGGCTGATGGAAAAAAATGGTATCTTTTACATGTCATGAAAATACACCAGTATCAATCTTACCAACACTTTGTCACCTTCAAAGACCTAAATAAAACCTCCAGGTTACTCTATCCTTACATATCTCTTTGGCTCCCTAAAATAATTCTTCCCTCATTCATCTGTCACCAATTAACTGTTTAATTTCCTTCTCCAGTGTAGCTGGAATTCCCCTCACTACATTGTCCATTATCTCACTTCCAAATACAATACATGAAAACTTTTGCTGTAACTCAGCTTTTCTGACAGAATTATTGCTATTAATTCACAGCTTTTTTGACATCCTTACTGCAATTAATTCCATGTTGAATTGGTGCTGGAGAGGGGCACCTTCATGTGGTGGTACCAACATAACTGGGTGATGGAGCTCTCTAGTTATACATCTGTCCTTCAGTGTCTTCCCTATCCCCTGAAACAAGGATGATGCGCTGCAGAAGGATGGCAATTCCTCCTTCAGTCCACAGGATTCATGTTTCAGAAGAACCTGGGGCTGCTGCTACTACTACTACTTACTCCAAACTGAATTACAGGAAAACTGCCAACTGACCTATATAGCTGATTGGCCACTTTCCTCCATCTCTGCGTTCTTTTTCCAGCATTCTGTTATCATCCCAACAGAGTGTTTTTCTCATTATCCACTCATCACAAAGCATGTCTTCTGCTTTTTCCTCCATGCCTAAACTCTAATATAAACTGTATAAATTGATCCTGCTTGTTCCATTTACAATTCTTCACCAAAGTACTGCTCTAAATATATTCATCTCAACAGTTCAGAGCTTTCATACCCCTTCCTCATTCAGTGTCATGATTCATATCTGACTGTGAGAGCTGGTAAATGTCCCTCAATCCCTTTGTCACTTCCATGCTGACCAGTCCTTTCCCAGAACATTATAGTAACAGAATGAACTTCTTAGATCAGTTTTCTTCCCTGGATATTTCTCCCTTGTCCATCCTTCTATATTTATCATTGGGTAAACTGTCAAAGAAGACACCAACTCGATAACAGTACCACTGACCAAACCTATTACATTAAAAATACTTGATAAAGAATACCACAGAATAAGAAAATATACATGCAAAAAGCTTTGTGGCATAATGCTTTCCTATATTGTAAGAAAAGCAAGAGGATGACAAAAAATCTTTCCCATCTAAGGTAGAGAAGTAACCTTATTATAAGTAACCTCTGCCATCATATTCAATTTTCCCACAGTATGAGGTAAGCAGGCAATAATTAAAAGGGGAAAAAGGCAAGCACAGCAGTCATAAATGTCCAGTTAATCTGCCATATGACCACAAATTTATCATTAAAATTTCATAATACCTGTACTCAGCTCTTTCCTGCAAGCTGTATCACCTACAAGTCACTAAATAAATGCCTATACTACAAAATGTTTTCAGAGCCTACCTGATTGATTAATTCAACCATAATTAACACTACAAGACAAACTTTAAACATGTGATGATACTAATAATTTTCTCCCCAATCCCATAACCAAATGCACATCAAAGACTGAAGCAGATTTTAACACAATGGTGGTATCCCAGCAAACTACAATAATCAGTCAAAGCTCACCTGATGGTGGGGGCTGCTGTGGTGCATCAACAAACTCTGCTTCATCTCCTTCAGGTGCAACATATACAAAAGTACCAGCTGCCTCTGCAGCTCTCATCTCTTCTTGGGGCTCCCTCTCATGATTACCCTAGGGAAAGCAAAAACTGAAGAAAAGGTAACAAAGACTTAAATAACAATGACTACAATGATGAAATTTTAAACTTAATCTTTCACTTAATTCTTAAACTATGGATATGGTACTTGGGTTCAACATGTCTCTTCTTGTGGATATTAGTTAACAGTCAGGTCTAAATACATACTGGAATAGAAGGGGAAGAAGCTGCAGGGATTGGTTTGGTCTGTGATTCAAGATACTGCTGCGTCTTGAGTGCATCCTTAAATCCTGGGAAGAGGTTGTCATACTGTGCAGGGTCTGCCAGACTCTGACCAATCTTCTCACCTGCTGCCTTTCGCCACAACCCCACCACACGTGATACTTCTGATGGTAGGTATGTTCTGTGGCGAAGAGAGAATGACAAAAGAAAGCAGGGTGTGAGGTCTAGTAAGAAGTTACACGTCTAACAAAATATGTGGATGTAAAGTACTTGCAAAAGCATTTCAAATCCCTTAACAATCAAGAACTCATGTATTTCATGCATCATACTAACAAAAGTACACTGCTTAAGGTAGATTAGATACTCTGGTTGAAGTAAAGAGAACATATGAAGTGTGGAGGCTGAGGCATGGGTATGACTAATACATATTTGTTAAGTGGTCTCATGTCTCATCTTAAATGTCAGGACCAACTTGCCTAGCCCCAGCCTCCTACACTCCTCTGTGGGGCGACATAGGATTGGATAATGAATGAATGGATGGATGGCAGACAAGTAGGCAGACAAAAGTTAAATATTAAAATCAAATGAATTATTTTTGACCTCCTTTTACACTCTGACAACTTTTTGTTCTGGTTATTGGCATAAATTTTACTCAGCTTGGTACATACTTCCAAGACTGAAGAGTTATATGTATATAAATCTCAATAAAATATGAAGTGAGGTGCTGTCAGCCACAAGGAAACATCGATTCATTGCATGGGACAGCCCTACAGAGGCAGTTACTTGCTGGTGGTTGATGGATATGCTCAACCAAATAGATTGGGTTTCATCAACATCAAACACTTCATTCATCATCATCATCATCATCATACTAACCCTCCTATTACTGACACAGCACTAACGGTACCTCACCCATCATCATTATCATCATAATATTGTCCCTCTTTCCCACAAATACATGGGATGGGAGCGATCTTGAAACAGAAACATGAAAGCAGAAAAGCTAGACCACTGTTCAACAGACTGCCCAGAAAAATATGCCACACATCTAATCTATTCAGTCATCAGTTCCACCTTATGGCCTTTGGTTCTTTCTTCCTTGCATAAAAAAAATAAAAAAATAAAAAAAAATAAAAAAATCTTGGCTGCACTTCACCAGCCAAATGATCCCTATGACATTTACCTAATAACGACTGTGAGTGGGAGATTGTTTTTATCCTTTATCAATTCATCACGATCTTGACCTCTTTTCCCACCTAAGGATGTAATGAGGTACGGTCCAGAAAGCAAGGAGAGCGAGAGAGAGAGAAATACTACAGAAGAAGGAATATCAACAGCATGCCCAGTGATATGGACCAGCACTTATTCACTTGATTTTCCTACCTCAATTATCCAAACATTTACTAATATTACCCATTAACTTTTCTGACGACCTTCTATGCTTACTCCTATCCCTAACATACAGTATATACCCATTTCACCACCGTATTCACATTCACTGTATACGATCTTATCATCTAAAAAAATTCTCCATCTACCATTTAATGAACATACTCTGTTCCTCATCTACAATGCATTTCTACAAGAACAAGAAAGTACTAGCACTGCTTTCATATTTGTACCATGAATGTTGCAACAAAGGTAAAATAAAATACTGTACACCAATCAGTTTAAGCACTACAGTGGTTTAGAAAGTTAAACCTTTGGGATTTTCGGCCCTCCGCCGATTGTGTCTGGGCCAGATTTAGCTGGGCACACATAGAGCGCGCCGTCACTCAGTGATATTTATACTTAATCGGCCACTGTACACTAACTTTTTATGGTACACTAATGAATTTGGTACCGTTTTAAAGCTGCATAGTTGCTCTTTATCGCAGTATGGTTGAAAAAGGTATCGATAGCTAAAAGGCCAATAGAACGAGCATAAGTTAGGTAAAAAGGAAAAATTGCACACCCTTCTGTAGAAAAATATTTGTAAAAAAAAAAGTATTAGAGTTACATGAAATTTGATAGCACCCTGTCAATCTACAGTAAATTCCCTTTCTATTGATATATAGGTTATGGCAGTTTATGTTAGTTTTCACAGAGAAAAGCGAAAGCTCTCGTTGTCACGCTGGCAAATATCTATGCTGGTAATACTGGTATTATTCATAATAAAAAAGAATTTATTATGCATACCTATCTGATGTACTCGTCACTGTAAAAACAAATATTTGGAAAGGGATAAACAGGATAGTCCAGACAGGAGACGGAAAACACGCAAAGAAAAATATACTGTTTCGTATGACTCGAATTCGAGTCATCAGAATCACAACGGGCAGAGTTATGATGACTCGAAAACGTGTTGTCAGAATCTATCTATCTATCTATTGCCAGACACCTCAATCCCGCACAGGGTGGCCACAAAAAAATCGGCTCCATGTTACTCTGTCCCCTGCCATTTCACTGCCCTGCTCCCAGCTCACACCCCCCTCTCTCATATACCTCTCCACTTCATCCCTCCACCTCATCCTCGGCCTCCCCCTCCCTCTCCCCCCTCCACCTCACTCACATACACCCTCCTCATCAATCTCTCACTCTCCATCCTTTCCACATGCCCAAACCACCTTAACATGTTTCTCCTAACACTTCCTATCACGTCCACATCCACATCACAACGCTCCTTCACTTCCTCATTTATTAGTCTGTCTCTCCATTTGACTCCACATGCTCCTCTCAAATAACTCACTTCCACTGCTCTCACTCTTGACTTCTGTCCCTCCAACAGGTCCAAGCTTCACTTCCATATGTTAGAGTTGGTATCACAATACTGTCATGTAGCAACTTTTTCACTTCCATGCTCACTTCCCTGTTTCTTATCACTGCTTTCAAGGAACCAGCAACCTTCCTTCCCTGCTGCACCCTTTCAAGCACTTCACCCTCCAGACTTCCATCCTTACTCATCGCACTACCCAAGTACTTAAATGCACTCACATTCTCCATATCCTCCCCATCCAATCTCACTGTACATTCACTGACTTCACTTCTCTAGAAGACCATCACTTTACTCTTAGGTCCAATTTTTGCATATCAATAAACATACGGTATACCCACTGAGGAATTATTTAATAATAACAATGTATCATTTCCCATGATAATGCAGAAAACTACAGCAATAATACAATTTTATCATCAAAAAAATAAAGAAAATAATGAGCATGAAGGTTGTGAGTAACCATAACACAGTACAGTACAGTAAAATAAACCTATTCTTTTTATAAATCAAGGAAAATTTTTCTTGACAAAAGGAAAACACTAACTACTCCTTTCCATCCTTTCCCCCCCCCTCTCTCTCTTATTAGACTAGCTTTAATCTGATACAGTATATGACTCATCTTTGGACAGTGCCCTGGTGGTGAAGGCTGAACCTCTCATCATCATCACTGTCGTTATCATTAAGACCTTGCTTTCCAACTAAGGATAAAGTGGGGCTGAATTTTTAAAGTCCCCTCTAAACTGGAGAGAAAAAAAAAAACTAACATAGGATTAAAAATATATGATGGGGAACTCACACACCATTCTCATTTCAATAATGGTACTGAATCACTTACTCAAACTTTACAGCAACTACTCTCATATCAACTTGCTTTGAAAGAAGATTATACCTGGCAAAGAAAGCAGCCTCTGGAATCCTGTTGGTCTTGATAAGGAGACTGAGACATTCATGGAGGTTGCCAGTGAGGAAGTGCGAGAGGAAGGCTACATTGTTCCGACCCTGGCCCTCTGCTTCAACACCCACTTCACGTATGAGATTTGCGTTACCTGTTAAAATTGAACACATATTGAGCAGTGTGTGAAAAATGATGAGGGATGGGATGTGTTGAACAGTGGAGATATTAAAGACGCATGAAGAAAGCATTACAACTGGTTGTTGAATGAGGAGTTTGACTGGGACAGGGAAGGTTTGGAGCCTGCAGATCCAGTTTGTGACCCATGGCCTTTGATTGATGCTGCTACTGTGAGCAGGGCAATAGGCAGGATGCAGGTGGGGACAGCAGCATGTGTGTCTGGGTTGACTGCTGAAATGTTGAGAGCCTTGGGAGATATAGGAGTGCAGGTAGTCACTGACCTGATAAATACAATTATACAAGAGTGTGCTGTCCCAGGTGACTGGCTGAAGAATGTAATTGTAAATATGTACAAAGGGAAGGGTAATGTCCTGGAAAGAGGAAATTATAGAGGCATAAAGATTTTAGACCAGTTAATGAAGGTAATAGAAAAAGTTCTAGAAGGTATGATTAATGAAAGAACGAATATTAATGAGATGCAGTTTGGGTGTATGCCAGGCAAAGGGATAACTAATGCCATATTCACTGTGCGACAGCTTCTGGAAAAATATATAGGAAAGAAAAGGGAACTGCACTTTGTTTTAGTTGATTTGGAGTTGGCCTTTGACAGAGTCCCCAGAGAGGTAGTGAGGTGGACAATGGGAAAGTTTGGGATCAAGGAGTGGCTAGATACGATCGTTATGGCCATGTATGCGAGTGCTCACACCCGGGTAAGGGTGAATGAAGTTAAGCGATGACTTTTCCATGAATGTTGGTGTGCATCAGGGGTCAGTCTTGGGCCTCTTGTTGTTTATCATGGTACTTGAAGCTCTCTCACGTGACTTCAGAAATGGACTCCCGTGGAAGATGCTGTATGCTGATGATTTGATGTTGGTTGCAGACAATGAAAGGGAGGTGGAGGAAAGATTTAGGAAGTGGAGAGATGGTACTGGGCGCAAGGGCTTAAGAGTAAATGCAGATAAAACAAAAAAGATGGATCTCAGGCAGGTGTGCTACTGTCAAAAAAGGAGAGCAGCAATGTGCGATTTGTGGGAAGTAATTCCACCTTGTGCAGTGTTTGTGATAAGTGGGTGCAAAAGAGATGTAGTGCTATCAGAGGCAGACTGTGAGATAATGCTGATTTCATATGCGTGGTGTGTTGGGGAAAGCATGTGGATACTGCCAGGTGTGAAAGGATTGAACTTGCTGATGAGTCTCTTGAGTGTGTGGAAGAGTTTTGTTACCTGGGAGACATGCTATGTGCTGAAGGTGGGGCAGGAGCTGGCTCTGTGGCCAGTGTGAGGAGTGGCTGGAAGAAGTTCAAGGAGCTGTTGCCTCTCCTGACACTGAGAGGGCTCTCCCTCCATGCTAAGCGATCTTTGTATATGACAGGTGTTAGGAGTGTATTGCTGTATGGTAGTAAGACCTGGGCAACGAAGGGAGAGGATATTTGTGGGCTCAAATGTACAGAAATGGCAATCATTAGGTGGAAGTGCAGTGTGTTCTTGAGTGTAAGGCCTGGGGGGGGGGGCAGGTTTATGATGGAAGAGTTGAGAGGTAGGATTGGACTGGAGTGTATTGGTGTTGTAATGAGAAGAGGTAGATTGAGATGGTTTGGGCATGAGGAGAGGATGGGGGATGATAATTGTGTGCAGAAAGTAAGAAGTGTTAATGCTGGGGGTAGGGTTGTGATAGGTTGACCAAAAATGTCCCACGAGGTCATTGAGTGTGACCTCAGGGTTAAGGGACTAAACAGGGAAGCTGCCAGAGATTGAGCAGCATGGAGAGCAGCCATTAGGTGACCATGGCCAATGCATGCAAGCATGCAGGAGCCTTCAAAAATGAAAATGAAACATACTGTTTACTGTCTATCGGGCTATATAGCACTGTAATCTTCTACTCCAGTGACACACAATCATCAGTAAAATGAAGGATGTTGTCATGATGACATAAAGCAGCAGCATGCTGCACTACCATAAGGTATGTATCAAGCAATTTCTTTCCTTCAAACACAACCAGATAGTGTGATGAGGAATGTAATAAAAGGAGCATCCTGCCCTTCAATACTACAACTACAAAATCAGCCAAACACCTGATTCAATGGCCCCAAATGTTCACAAAGAAAATGAAAACATAGAACAGTTAATATCCCACTGCCCCAACTTCACACAACAAACACAGATATACTCGTACAAGTAATCCCTTGATTATCCAGATGTCCATAATCCAAACAATCCATTACCCGAAGGCTGCAATCTGGCTGCTCAAAACCATTATTTGTACATTTTTCCATTTTATTCGAACAAAATGCTTGCGTCTGGGTGGAAATTACTGCTGTGTAAACATTTTCACCCAACCAGGAGGGAACAGCCTGGTGGCGCTACGCTGTCTGGCTAAGTACTTCACCCAGCGTCCATTAGAGACCACCTCAGTTGCTCCCAGTTCCCGCACGGCAACTATGTAGTGAAAAGCTGCTCTCAAAAACAGTTGTTATGGCAGTGGACGTGGTGGCTTTTGTGGTTGTTCCCTACCTGCTTCAGGCCTTGCTATTCCTTGCATGCCTCTTCTTAAGGTATGTGATTATGGCCCCTCCACCAAGGAAAAGGAAGAGGGCAGTGCTGACTCTGGAGAAGAAGCGGGAAATCCTGGGTAAGAATGATGCAGGATTGTTTACTTCCCACACCTTAATGGAGTATTATTTTCCATGACTGACCATGGTAATTGCTTGGCTGTGGTTTATAGGTCTGCTTGACCAGGAGTAGTGTCAAACAACACGAACAACTGTTGTACAATGTACTGTAGTGGTATTTTACAATGGCTTTTAAAGTTAGGTTATATAAGAAAGGGGGCAAGGGGAGAAGTCCATTACCCAGACGGATCCACTTTCCAGACATGCCTTTGGCTTTATTATGTCAGATAATCAAGGGATTACTGTACAACATAACTTCTCTTGAGAGATCTCTAGGAACATCCAGTAGCTGATACCAGCTATACGTACCCAACCTGCTAAGCAAAATTATGTACTGTATGCATATATGCATGCAGAAGCCAACATGCTTGACAAGGGCAGACAGCTGACAAGGGCAGACAGCGGTACAGTAAACATTCATATCACGTGGCCAATCTCCATTTGAAATCATACTGATTTGTCAGCATTAGTATGTAAATAATAATGACTTACCAGCTGCAGTAGCTTGGAGAAGGAGGCCAGGGTAGTCATGGGCACGGAGAAGGCAGCTCTGGGCAGTTTCCAAGCGGCCTCGCTGTTGTGCCAACTCTGCCACCAACCGCCATTTGTGTTCCGATCCTGCAGCCGCTGCTAGCTGCTCGCACACCTCTAACTCTCCTAAGCTCAAAGCCAGGTCAAATCTGACAAAAAAATATAATTGCCTGTGAATGATTACATGGACATAAATAACTCATAATTATCCTGACTGAACATCAGAGGTACTCAAAGGGTGGGAGTCTACAGAGAGGCTTTATATGATATGATTCAGACATGGAAGCAGTAATGGCAATTCTTATAACTGTAAAAACTGGGCTCCTAGTACATGTGGTGCAGAATGAGGTAGTTACAGTCCTATGCCAATACAGACAGATCTCAAGTAACCTACCTGCAAATAAACAATGGTCAGCTCACCAATAATGTACTCTCCCATAAGACTGATTACCTAAGAATATGTCAGGTAGTTAAGATCCACCACAACACAGGAGTCAAGACCAAACATGGCATTTCCTGCCACTGCACAAATGTACCATATATCCCACAGTAAGGGCCACATACCTGATAAGAGGTTCACTGATGATGGTGTGGTCTGGGCAGTGGTGTGGTCTGGGTAATAGTGAGGTGTGGATAATGGTAAGCTCTCCCTCCACACTTCATGTTAGTTACAGTACAGTGTGTTTTTAACTGTGTTTATCAATGTTTAGTACGTTCAAAGCAAGTCTGATGTGGGGAGTTGACCATAAGCCATTTTTCTCAGCGGTTCTGTGTCTTCATAATGTGGATCTCCATAACACTGCTGCTGATATCAACCAATTACCAGAGTTATAGATGAGCTTACTATACAGAACAGTTCATAGTACAATACCTGATAGTTGACCTTAAGCCACTTTTCTCAGAGGCTCTGTGTCTTCCATGATGTGGATTTCCATAACACAGCTGCTATCAACCAATTAGCAGTATTATAGGTGAGCTTACTGTACAGAACAACTCACAGTACAACCCCTGATATTAATAATGGAAAATTCTGTAGCAAACTTCAAGAATAATAATGGCATCTATCCATTCATCATCTAAACCTGTGTTGCCCCATGAGGAGTGTAGGAGACTAGGGCTAGGCATGTTGGTCCTGACATTTAAGATGAGAGTGAACAGCCTCATTCATCTCTGAGTAGCATTACATAAGCAATAAACCTCAACCACCCCTTGGATATTAACCGATACAAGCTCAATCCAGCTGGAGCGCCTTAATTACCCACTAAACCACTATGTGCCATAGTTTGGTTATATGGTTACCACCCATTGTAGTAAATGCTTCCTGACATACAGGAAACAATTTGGCTTGTCAAACTATGTAGAGTCACCCACAGACAGAAGGAAGAGGAAAGAATGGAGGAAGAATGACATAAGAGGATGGGAGGAAAGAAGGAAGGAAGAGAGGTAAGGGCACCCACCCGAGAGCAGCACTACATCGAGTGAGTGGATAGTGATAATGAAACCTTCAAAAATTACAATTAAATTTTCATAAACAATAGCTAATAATAATAATACTAATCTATTCTTTCTTATGGAGGTACAGTGCTGACCTATGTTCTGGGTCAGTGGAGACTGCAAGGGCCTGCTTCTTGAATCCTTGTTTCTCAAGGAAGTGTGCCACTCTTGTGCGGTGTTGTGGGGGAACTGTTGGTAGAACTCTGTCAGCAGTGGCAAAATCACGCCTCATCACTGCTGTCTGGTACTCCAGCACTGACACCAAGAGCTCATATGACACAACATTCAGCTCTTTGTCCCCAAGGTACAATCTGTTCTCTTTAGCCAGATACCCCAGAAGGTACAGTGTCCTATGGGAAGGAAGAATGTTAGGCTCTTAAGCTGCAGACTATTTGGACAAGTAAAGATAATGAAAATATTTGCACACATGGAAGACATACATTAAATGAAAGATTCATATAACAAAATAAAGTCAATGCTGGAATAACTGATCTGCTGTTAATGACAGACAAGGGATGTTCAACAACACACATTTGTAGAAAAGCACAATTTTTTTCATTATCTGTAGGGTTCTCATTAATAAATTTGTATTAATACATAAGAGACCAGAAAGCAGCCAAAATAGAAGGTTCTAGTAAACATATCCTAAATTACTATACAGAACACTTATGTAGTTAGCAGTCAATGTCCATGGAACATCAGTGCCATTAGCAGAGAATGAGTGCTTGATCTTGGAAAGAATTTTTTTGCAAGTGAAAATTCCTGCTTAAAACATCTGAAAGCAAATGCAACAACATACCTATCCAGGTGAGCTATGGTAACAATCTCACCCCCAACATAGTAGTTGAGTCTGTTGACAGAGTTTGTGTATATGAAGCAGTCTCCAACCCATTTTCCAGTTTTCACGACTTCTTGGACCTGTAAATTTAAGAGTAAACTATAGTTCAGTATAATGAGCACTTGCTGGTTAATTAGATATTATTAACTCTTCTGCTGTAAAAAATGCCATCAAGTGGGTAAAAAAAAAAACAACTATTTCTAATCATGAATCTGCTATCACCATCAAAGCAAAGTGTGGATATTGAAAATTTTAAGCCCAATTCAATTTGCGAGTTGCATGTTGCTCACTGGGTATTAAGTGAGGCAAGCTGCAGTTCCCAGGTTAAGCCTAAGCCCTGAGTTTACTTTAAATATATGCATAATTATATATATATATAGATATATATATATATATAT